>JAWZYV010001953.1:0-16274 GCA_038373885.1 Cheiracanthium punctorium | reverse complement strand
GATTTCATACACACAAACTAAAACTTAACTTATTCAGAGTAGTGGTGACTTATTTAAATAACGTAAAACAAAACAACATAGTAAGTTTTATCTCTTCAAACAGTTCTAACAATCGGAAATTCTCTAGGAAAAAAATTGGAAGAGGGAAAAGGACATTAAAGGAATTTGCATATTAGAGCTAGCAAAAAAATAAAGTTTTCTTTTCCAATAAATCTTTAAATGTGCTGATAAAACTTTATTTGAAAATACAAATCTCTACATTAACATGTGTATACAAAATTGATTTCCAATTTTCCCATTTTTGAAACTTTTTTTTCATGTTCGTTTCTAATTTCTTGACTGTTGAAATGTCTTTTGGAGCAACTATTAAAAAGATTGTATTAAGCAAGCATTGGATTATTAGAAAGGAAAGGGACATACATAAGGGATGTATTGGTATGCAATATAAGTATACTATATACTTTCTTACTCCGCCATAATTAATTATTTCGAGTGTACTTTTTTGTATAAAATATGTGAAGAATTTTAGGTATAAGTAAACATTAATATATTTACTTTATGCACATCTAAAAAATTAAATAAAATTCAAAACATCTTTTAAAGATATATATCGTGCAATTGCATCCCCAAAATATTTGTTGTTAAAAGCTGCATGCTTATTGTTGAATGTTTATTAAGCTCACAAATTTTGTGAATATAATGCACACATGTTTCTGCATAGTTAAATAGAAATAGTCTTCCCTGTTTGTAAGAATTTTGACGTGATCGAAATTCATTTTTTCCATAAAAATGACGGATATTTAAAAATATTACATTTGTTGCGAAAACAGTAAAAAATAACCGATTTTGAAAATATAAACAATTTTCGGGAAAGTATCTAAATATTATTACACAAAAAATACTTTAACATATAAAGCATTTATTAATGTTTAATCCATTGATAGTTTATTAAAAGATGATCACGAGCATTGCCTCCGTTGTTGAACTCTTTCCAAATGTGTACGCTGGTGAATTGTTTTTCTGTATCTGGTATATATTTTCAGAAATCAGATAAGAATACAGTAGTGATTTAAGTGTAAACTATTTACAAATTAATGAGTACGCACCGATTGTAAAACTAATTAAATGTTGATTATTATTGATTGTGCTGTGTTCTGCATTAGACATAGCCATCCAATGACATTTGAAAAAAAGATACTGAACATGATTAAATGTAAGGTGCGAAGATTTAGCGTTCTGGACTACTAAACGACTGTCGATCTAAGTGTCGGTCGGTAGGTTTTCTCCGGATTTAAAAATTTCAGAAAAAAATTACTATCAGTTTTATTTCAACAAACAATGGAAGTGTGTACAATAGATTGAAATGTAACTAAATAAATGAAAATTTAATGCATGATGAAACTACAAAAAAGAAGGGAAAGAAAAAACAGCGACCGGGTGACCCCACTGTTATGATTTTCTTGGCCACAGTAACAGGACAGAACTGCGATCGCTGCCGGTTACTTTCTCCGACAGACCTGCTGAAAGCAAGTATTATGCGCGCCATACACAGGCTTATTGCCTATGTACGCGTTTGACTTCGACCGAACCTCGATCGGCACCGTCGATCTCATATATAGAGTTCGAGGCACAGCTTTCACTGAAAGCTAGTACAAGGAAATGCGCGCTGCTTCGATCTCAGATCTTACGCGTCGAGATACTGCTTAATATGGCCAAGCAGAACATCATTTTCTGATTCAATGGTAGCTGGTACCCGGAGTACACAGCTCCCGATGTACACAGCTCCGATCGCTGGCCGAACAGCGGCTGACTTATCAGCCGCGCCACTGCTCGGCACTAGGCATACTTCTTATGCACTATTTGAACTGTCCATTGTTGTGGCAACACAGAAGGAAAGTAGTGCTTCATATCTGGTACAGATACACAAACATTGTATACTGTTCAGTGAGCTTCCCATTTTGTATTGTTGCAACCCTCTTTAACATACGATTATGTTCCTCCATGTTGGAAATTCTATCTGGGAGTGTTTGAGCAAATGTCACTTTCCGGTCGCTATGCCAACGGTGTGGTGTCGGGTTCGAAGCCTATTTACAACCATTGTCTTATACAGATGACGCCTGTATTACTATACCCAATCATTTGTGCATGTTTCAATACATTCAATCTTTGTGCACTTATAATTAATAACTTAAATTTTTATTATATACCGATATCGGAATTGCATTTTCTTCTAACATCCTGCGAGAACATTTCGAATTCGAAAGGTTTCATTTTGTTGGGAACATCCTCTCTTAAAAAATGGCCAGAATATTAAGAAATAAACTCGAAAATATCCTATTCTGCTTTATAATGCAGTTAGTAATAATTAAGATATCTGGCAAAAATTTAAGTCAACATTTTAAACTCCTTATGATACATGATATTCATTAAAGAAAATTTACGAAAAACAGCCTTTTCAGAAATTTCACGCAATGACTTTAATAATGTCATGATTATAACATGCAAAATACTATCCTTCCCGTTCACATCATTTTAGATATATCTTAACTTCTTGTTTTCCCAGAAACAAAAGTGAAAAGATTTTGAAACCCTAGTCGATTGGCCTGTAAAGTAAGCGAACAAAAATATTTCGTAAAAATTTTCAGTAAACAAGAATTTTTGGGGGTAGCTTTTTACCTTAATGTACAAGAAAGAGAATTCTTAGACAACTACGTAGCTTAATTCATATTAGTATGATTATTTTTTAATTTATATTTATATTATTTAATTTATATTTAATTAATTATTATTACATTATTTATTTTAAGTTATTTTGTGGCTAGCAGTGAAAGCTCGGAAAATGGTGGTTCCAGGGTGTCACAACCGCGCCTAAAATATTTCACTTCGACGGGTAGCTGAGAACGCGTTGCTTTATTCATGACAGGAGTCATAAGTTCCACACTCTGGCTTTTTTGTTTGTGCGAATCCAACATGAAAATTGGTCCTAATAGCAGACATTTGATACACACAAACTAAACTTATTCAGAATAGTGGTGACTGATTTAAATAACGTAAAACAAAACAACATAGTAAGTTCTATCTCTTCAAACAGTTCTAACAATCGGAAATTCTCTAGGAAAAAAATCTGAAGACAGAAAAGGACATTCAAAGAATTTGCATATTAGAGCTAGCAAAAAAATAAAGTTTTCTTTTCCAATAAATCTTTAAATGTGGTGATAAAACTTTTTTTAAAAATACAAATATCTGCATTAACATGTGTATAATGTGGTGGATTATTTTCGTTATGGTTAAAATTTGATGAAAACTAAAGCCTAAGATGATCGTACAGTGGTATTATGCCGCGCATAACCTGCCTGGCAAGTACTCCTAGTATTACGCTGAAAAAAAAGGAAAAATGATTGACATACCCCAAAACACTAAAAAAAACTAAAGACTCTATGAATTGCAACTAAATTCCATTTATTCTTAGTCATTCCACTAATATTAATTAAAAGACGATATTGACATAATTTTAAACTTAAATATGTCTGGGGGAGATGTGGTTTTGGAGGATAAGGGGTATCCACAAAAGGTTTGAAACACAAATAATAAATAGATCACTGGGAATATTCACCATTATGATGAGGTAGCCATCTTTACACAAGACACGATCGACGCGTGCACTATTGGAACCGCTTTCTTTCTCTTAAGCCATCCTCAAGCCTCTGATTCCATGTTTCTTTTGAACACAACTTGATCATATTGATTCGAAGCGCACACTTTTTTTTCAAACTCTCTTCTGCTTCTTCTCTTTTAGCACACTCGTTCTGTCGTCTTTTTTCTTCTCCCACGGGGTTGTTTCCTCTTTTCTTACCCCCTCTTACATCATTGGCTGGAGTTTCTGATTTGTTCGTATCGGGGAATTAATGCATCCTCTCGTCGAATCCCAGACATGTAGGTGGATCATTCGGGAATATACCCCGCCAAATTTGCATATCATTTTCGGCCATAAATATTTTAACGTTGACAGTTCATTGTGCTATAGTGTCCAGACTGTTCATTGCCTGGCGCCTCTTCTAATTTACGGTCCACTTGTGTGGTCTTCCCATGGGAACCGTCTCAAAATTATATTTTACTGCTGTTTCGCTTCACCACATCTCTCCCCCGTGTACATAAAAAAAAACAAGAAAAAAAAATATTCAATGTCCACAGTCACTAGTTCATTACACGTAGCTACACATGTGCTACGTTTTAAAATTTGGCACTTGTCCTGTATAGTCCATGCGATATAGTCCATCATACGTAGCAAATTATGTGCTACGTTCTACCGTGTAGTAGTTGGAGTTTAGTCCATACACAATAGTCCATCACGCGTAGCTTCACACGGTAAAAGTCTCTTGTGATACATTTGTTCTCCCGTTGTGTCTCAAGCATTTTGTGGTTTCACGTGAACATTTTCGTTCTCCTTTGCGGCTTTGTTTTGTCAGATTTTGTTAAATCTGGCAGTATCGATAATGTTTCCGAACCACTTTGCATTAATAACATTAATGAGTTACCTTTGTATCTTGTTTCTCAATTTCTTCAAAATAATATATTGTACACCAATGGGATTGTACACACATTATTATGTTTAATCACACATTCTGTACCAACATGTACCATATTTATATTATTAGAGATGGATATATATATATTAAGAATAACATACAATATCCTGTGTGTCTATTACTTGTTACACATATATATTTATCTGCATATCATAGAAAATACTCGTCTTCCTTCCCCCTTTTTTTTTTTTTTTTTTTTTTTTTTTTTTTTTTTTTAATTTATTATTATTATTATTATTATTTTTTTTTTTGCTCAGACAGGGGATTCATTCCTATATTGCACACCCTTTTATTTATACGGTACACCTCACGTACCACTGTTTCAAAATATCTAGCCATAATCATCGATGCGTTCTTATTTACTCATTCAATTCATTTCTAAATTCCCACGTTTGTACCTGTAAAAGAGTTTCACCGCTAAACCCGTGCGTTCTGGAACTACCCTCTCTCCTCTTGTATTCCTTTTAAGCAGATCCTTCCGGCTGCGAAACTGTTTGTCGCTTGACAATCGGAACTCATGGTTGAAATTTCCGGTTTTTCACTGCGTATAATACATCCGCGCGTTTGGAAAAGGGGGAAACTGCAGCTCGACGACTCAACTCGTGCTGTAGGCAACCGGTTTATCTCCTGCGCCGGGAGTGACTCGGCACATTTTTTGCCTGTGTTCTTTTAGGATGTCAACGTCGTGTAGAGGTAAGTGATTGTTATTTAATTATTTTGTTAATGAAAGCTTATGCCGCCCTATTAACTGTAATTTTGTAAAGAGAAACAAACTTAACGTTACTATTCTTACGTTTTATTTTGTATAGCGCCGATCTGCATGTCAAGTCCATGCGGTCTGATAGGTTATTATTCTGTGAACTCCCTATGTTTACTTTAAAATAAATAGTCTTCTATTATTCTAGAGCGCGTCTTACTCATCGTGGTTATTGCCTGCAATTACCCGATAAGTACCAAAATCCAAGGGGAAATCTGCAGCTTTCCGTCCCAGGTACTCTGGTGACGCAACTCAATAATTTTATTCTAACATGTATTAATTAAAATTTTTAGTAAAATTACTGTACTATGTATTTGTCTCGCCTATAGCTGTATGTCCGGTATTTATTTATATGCATATTTTTGTCTTTTCATGTTGCCCTTCTCTTGCATCCTATGCATGACATCCGAACGAACGACTCTCCGCAAATCCGAACGAACGACTCGCCCCCATGGGAATGGCTCCCTGCCGGTTTGTTTACCAACAGCAAAAGCCAAACGACAACAACAGCTGATGCCTTGCTAACTTGTGTTTTACTTTTTATTTATTTTATTTTATTTTATTTATTTATTTATTTTTTTTTTTTAACATACGTATGTGTGTGCCTGTTATCTGATTGCTTGCTATTATTATCTACATTATTATATTTTGTCCGTCTCTTTTTTTTTTTTTTTTTTGTTGTTGTTGTTGTTGTTAACATTCCCTTCATTTTCAGCTTAGCTTTTCTGTAGTGCACAAGGTTACACGGGATATCCCTTTTGATTATATAGCATGTCATTATTATTATGATTCTTATTATTATTACTGTTATGATTAGCTAAATTCAATTGCCTTCCAGGTCGCGTTTTTCTCTTTTTTTCTATCAGTTTTGTAATTCTCGTTTTCGTTATCCTTTCACAGAAATTCCAATCTTTTCATCATCTACGGACGCACTTGAAAAAGAAAAACACTCTGAATGAACACTCGTGGAACACTCTGGACCTCCCAACTCGGCTGCTGGTAAGAAGCCCTTTTTTTTTTTTTGGAATTTTTGTTCTTTTCCTATGTTTGTGCTGTTTCTCGCCCCTTCCGGGAGCGGTTGCGTAACCAATAACCATGGGTGGGGTTTTTTGACTCGTCAGGGTCTGTTTCTTGTGTCTGGGGTTTTACCCGAAAAATGAGGTTTTTATGAACTTTTTTCGATTCTACATGAGGTTTATTCACTTCTTTTAGTAACAAATTATTGTTACGAAATAGTTTCATTACCCTATAAGGGCCGGTAAAAATGGGGTCAAATTTACACTTCTTGTGCATATTTCTCATGTATACCAAATCCCCTATGTGGATTGGAGTATGTTTAGCGGGTTTTTCTAAGTTCTGCGGTTTAGCCGCTTTTTCTTGAAATATCCAGGCCTGTTGTCTGTTATTTACATTCTGCTTAATTAATTTGTCCACAAATATTTGTATTTCCTCTTGGGACCATCTTGATTCGAAAATATTTTGTTTCTGTACGTCAGTTGTATTGTCCAGGGGTATTTTAATGTCACGACCCAGAAATAGTAACGCCGGCGGGAAATTCGTCGCCCTGTGTTTAGAGGCGTTGTAATAGAGCTGCGCCCATACACTTGCATCTTCCCATTCAAAAGTGTTCTCTGCTATGCATCGAATACACTGCTGAAGCGTGCCTTGTGCTCGCTCTACCGTCCCATTCGATTGTGGGTGGTAGATCGACGAAAAACGACTCTCTATATTGAGAGATCCTAAAAAACTCCTTAATTCCTTTGATCTAAATTGAGGTCCGTTATCCGATATAATCGTATCTGGAAGCCCAAAACGAGAAAAATAACTTTGTAAACATTGAACTATTTGATCCGCAGTGATTTTTCTACATGGAAATAATTCTATATACCTTGAGAAACTGTCAATTACGGAAAAAAAAAGCAATTGCCTCTGACACTGCGAGGCAGCTTCCCAACAATATCTATATGTAGACACTTTCCGGGCAGTATTGCTCGGTCCATTTTTTGTCTCGCCGTAGCGGGAATGTGCCTGTTTTTGAATCGTGCACATCTGTGACAGTTATCGATAAACGTCTTTACGTCATCAAATAAGTTGCCCCAAGTATAATATTTCTTAATGAAATCGATCGTTTTTTGTCTGCCGAAATGTGTTGCGTGTGCAATTTTGATCACGGACTGTTTTAAAGCCTGAGGGATCACAATTACATCTATTCCTGCCCTCTCTCGCGTGGCTTTTTCCCTATAACGAAGAATTCCATGTGCATCGAGATAGTAATTTTTGAACTTAGGACTTTTAGGGGTTTTTTCGCGGACGTGTGGTATTATTTTGTTCAATAATTCATCGTTCTGTTGTGCCTGTTTATTTTTTTCGGTCGTTAAATCCTTCTTCCCTTCGAAGATTTGTGCCGTTATGTTATTTACCTGTTCTTCTTGTAAGATGTATCGGGACAAATAATCCGCGGGGTTTTCCTCACCCTTTATATGTTGAAATTTAAACGCAAATTCACTTAAAAAATAGCCACCTTGCTGTGATATCGGATTGCTGCGTTAGATCTAAATGGTATTTCAATGATTTCGCGTCACTAATTAATACAAATTCATGGTTCCATAAATAATTGCGAAAATGTCTCACCGCTTCATAAATTGCCATTAGTTCCAGTTTAAGAGATGAGTATCGTTTTTCCGCATTTTTTAAAATTCTGCTAAAAAATTTGACTGGTGTTCTGCCTTCTGGCCGATCCTGCATTAAAATACCATTAATGGCCGTGTTGGATGCATCGGTTGCTAACAGGAATGGTTTTGCAAAATCAATTTTGGTAATTCTTGGTTTTTCTAAAATGATCTGTTGTATGTTCGCGAAACTAGCCTGATACTCTTCCGACCATTCAAATTTTTTGGTCTTTCTTGTGAGCTGCACAATCGGTGCAATAATTTGGGAATATTGTGGAATAATCGTTCTGAAGTAATTTGTCATCCCTAAAAATGATTGAATCTCTTTAACTGACTTAGGTGTTTTAAATTTTGTGATTTTCACGATGTTTTTTGGGTCTGGGGAAATCCCTACTTCGTCCACTTGGAATCCTAAACATGTGATATTTTTTCGGGCTATTTTGATTTTTGACGGGTCCAATGTTAAATTAAACTCTTTGAGCTTTTGGAATATTAAAGTCATTTTTTTTTCGTAATTCTTCGAGGGAATTAGCTGGTATAATTATATCGTCTAGGTAGAAATTTATCTTCGTTTCTCTCATACCTCCCAGCACCGTATTCATGAGTTGGGTGAAGTAACTGGCGCTGTTACGCAAGCCAAAGGGTAGTCTTGTGTGTCTAAAATTTCCTCGGTGGGTAATTATTGCACATTTCTCTCGCTCTGCCTCCGGTAATGCTATTTGAAAAAACGCAGATTTAAGATCCATAGTCGTGTACCATTTGAATCCGGCAACTTCTTGTAAGATATCTTCAATATGTGGGATATATGTTTTATAAGGTTCAGTGATGTTATTTAATAATCGAAAATCTGTCGCCATTCGGTATTTAGGGGTTTTATTTTCCTCACTCGTTTGCTTTTTAACGAAGATTATTGGGAACGCGTAACCCCCGTCGGATGGTTCGAGTATACCCGCTTCTAATAGCTCGTCTATTTCGCGGTCTGCGAGCGTTTTCATATTTTGCGGTATTGGGTACGGTCTACATTGGATAGGGTAATTGTGGGCTAATTTGATTTGCGGTTTCACAGCGTCTGTCACTCCTAATGTTTTATAAGAGGTAGAGAATACCTGATAGTTTTCTTGTAGCATTTTTTTAAATATACGCTGTTGGTCTTCCGGTAAATGATCTAAATCAAAAGTCGCCTCTTCGAATTCCTTTTTTCTCAAGTTTAGGATATTGTCCCTATCATTAGTTGTTTGTGCACAATAATTCATTCCTACTTCTGTACCTTGTGATGACTCCCGTATCTGCCGAACGTTCTGCGGAAATTTGGTTGCTGTCGACCGTCCGCGGGAATTCTTTCCCAGCATGTCTGAGCGGAGTGGTTCGACTTTCCGCATATTTGGCAGATAATTGCAACTTGTTTATAACTACTATTATGTTGATTAACTGGTTGTCTTCTATTTCGGGGATTGAACCAGCAGTCTGTGTCTGTGTGATTTTGTTTTTTACAAAAAGAGCATGATTTCAATGGATTGGATTTTTCATTCACTTGAGAAATCTCGAGTGCCTGAATTTTATCCTCAAACTGTTTTATTTTATCTTTTAACTGCGCGATTTCTAAGTCCTTCAATAGACCAGTAACGTCTGATTTTTGTACGTCAATATTGTTTATGTCTTCTTCTTCATTAAAAATTCTCTCCAGTCTGATTGCCAACTCAACCGCCTCGTCAAAGTGTTTTATGTTTTCTTTTAAAATTTCTCTTCTAATTTCCGGACGTACCGCTTCCGTGAATTTCGCGAGCATGATGTGGTTCTTTATCTTATCTGTTTCCTCTGACGGCTTATCGATCCCTAAAAATGCTTCAGTCTTTTCAGAGATTATGTCCCTTAGTTGTATAATCGATGTTTTCGGGGTTTGCCTAATTGCATTAAATTCCGCGTGAACTTCCGAAGCTGATTTTATTTCCCTAAATCTTTGGAGAATCGCTTTTTTCAGGTATTCGTAATTGTTTCCGTCTTTCGTCTCTTTTAGGCCTAGTATAAATGCTTTTGCCTTACCTTTGAGGCATGTCTTTAAAATTATGCCTTTCTGCTCATTTGACCAATCGGTGAGAGCAGCTACGTTTTCAAATTCGCTGAAAAATTGCTTTGGGTTCTCGAGACTATCGGCCGAATATCGGGGCAATAGAGGGATTAGTCCCGTGTCTGGCGTTTTGTTATGCTGGCTTTGTGCCGAACTTTGGGTATTTCGATTCCTAAGAGACTCTGGCGAATCCTGCCTAACTCTGGGACGACCCTTTTTTTTTTTTTTTTTTTTTTCTCTAAATATTTACAGATACTATTTTACCTATTTTAACACTATATGTTCCGTTACCTTATACATATACAAAATGCACTTTGACACTTTCAACATACACATAAATGAAAAATATTGTACATGAATACATACATATTAAGCAAGTACTAATTCAATTGTTCAGTTCTACTGATTGTTGCATAATATTCCATCAATAAAATATTTATTTATTTATTTTATTTATTTACTTAATTTTATTTAATTTAATTTTTCTATATGTCAATACGTTGTAATGACTACAAACTATCTTATTCACAACATTCTTTCTATTAGAGAAATTAATTGTTTTAACAAAAATACCTTCTTTGTCACCTTCGTCCTTTCGTATATATATATATATATATATATTTTTGTTTTGCAGCAGTATATTAACACTTACAAAACACAAATAAAATATTCAAAGAATGTCAATGCATGGTTTTTTTTTTTTTTTTTGTTGAAACTGAGAAACAAGATAGTAACTTCGTTATTATGATGCATAATTTCTCTCCCAGACTTTGTTTTATTTTTGAAAAATCTACTATATATATTTATTATTATTATTATCATTAATTTAACTATCATTTGAGTTACTAGGAGTACATAAAATTGCCTTTTTTCTACGGCACCATTATGTGGTGGATTATTTTCGTTATGGTTAAAATTTGATGAAAACTAAAGCCTAAGATGATCGTACAGTGGTATTATGCCGCGCATAACCTGCCTGGCAAGTACTCCTAGTATTACGCTGAAAAAAAAGGAAAAATGATTGACATACCCCAAAACACTAAAAAAAACTAAAGACTCTATGAATTGCAACTAAATTCCATTTATTCTTAGTCATTCCACTAATATTAATTAAAAGACGATATTGACATAATTTTAAACTTAAATATGTCTGGGGGAGATGTGGTTTTGGAGGATAAGGGGTATCCACAAAAGGTTTGAAACACAAATAATAAATAGATCACTGGGAATATTCACCATTATGATGAGGTAGCCATCTTTACACAAGACACGATCGACGCGTGCACTATTGGAACCGCTTTCTTTCTCTTAAGCCATCCTCAAGCCTCTGATTCCATGTTTCTTTTGAACACAACTTGATCATATTGATTCGAAGCACACCCTTTTTTTTCAAACTCTCTTCTGCTTCTTCTCTTTTAGCACACTCGTTCTGTCGTCTTTTTTCTTCTCCCACGGGGTTGTTTCCTCTTTTCTTACCCCCTCTTACATCATTGGCTGGAGTTTCTGATTTGTTCGTATCGGGGAATTAATGCATCCTCTCGTCGAATCCCAGACATGTAGGTGGATCATTCGGGAATATACCCCGCCAAATTTGCATATCATTTTCGGCCATAAATATTTTCGGCCATAAATATTTTAACGTTGACAGTTCATTGTGCTATAGTGTCCAGACTGTTCATTGCCTGGCGCCTCTTCTAATTTACGGTCCACTTGTGTGGTCTTCCCATGGGAACCGTCTCAAAATTATATTTTACTGCTGTTTCGCTTCACCACATATAAAAAATTGATTTCCAATTTCCCCCTTTTTGAAACTTTTTTTTAGGTGTTCCTTTCTAATTTCTTGACTGTTTAAATGTCTTTTGGAGTAACTATTAAAAAGTTTTACTAAGAAAGTATTGGATTACTAGAAAGGAAAAGACATACATAAGCTATGTATTGTTATGCAATATAAGTATACTATATACCTTCTTACTCCGCCATAATTAATTATTTCGAGTGTACTTTTTTGTATAAAATATGTGAAGAATTTTAGGTATAAGTAAACATTAATATATTTACTTTATGAACATCTATAAAATTAAATAAAATTCAAAACATCTTTTAAAGATATATATTGTGCAAGTGCATCCCCAAAATATTTGTTGTTAAAAGTTGCATGCTTATTGATTGAATGTTTATTAAACTTTACAAACGTTACACAATTTATTTCTGAATTTAATCACACTTGTTTTTGCATTGTTAAAAAAATGGTATTTTTGATGTGATCGAAATACATTTTTTCAAAAAAAAAATGACAGATATTTAAAAAAATTACACTAGTTGCGTAAACAGGCAAAAATAACAAATTTTGAAAATATAAACAATTTTCGGAAAAGTATCTAAATATTATTACACAAAAATACTTTAACATATAAAGCATTCATTAAAGTTTAATTCATTGATAGTTTATAAAAAGATGGTGACGATCATTGCCTACGTTGTTGAACTCTTTCCATATGTGCAATACAATGCTTATAAAACGTGTATTTGTTTATTCTTTAAAATTCCATAAGTATTTGACAGCAATACTCTGTAACACACTGTATAATAATTAATTGGGTTTTCACCGAATATATCCTTTTACTTTAAAAATTATTATCTTCCTTAAAGAACACTTGCTCAGAAATTACGGCTACGGGGTCTCCAGTTCCTTAGCAACTGGGGACGTACTTTTAGGCAGAAAACCTTTTTTTGATGCTAAGTATTTTCCAATTAGTCAATGGAAATGCTATTTTAAATTAATTTATCTTTTAATCCCACTAGTGGTAAACCTCGGAAGTGCTCTTAAGATTGCTGAAAATTCCCACAATAAATGGAATACTTTGGATATTTTAATAGATTTTATTGTTGGTCTGCAGTATGTTTTGAAATAGAGATGAAATCTTTATTAATTTTCTAGAATTATTTTTTAAGGTCTTTATAACTATTTAGTTTTTAAAATCTTAAAATTGTGAAGACTACTCTTGAATACTTTGTAAGACACTATATTTTGTAGCAGATTTTAATTTTTTCTTCTTTTTAAAATAGCAATAACTTTTTAATATTCAAGCCATTGCAATGCATAAAAGGAAAATAAAAATGGAAAGATACGCAATCTGTGTTTTTTTAAATATATTACAAAGACACACAAAACAAAAAATAAATACTAATCATAAAGAGACATTTTTTGTAAAAATAAACTATAAAGACAAACACACTTACAAAAAAAATAAATGTTAATCATAAAGAGGCATTTTTTTCTAAAGAAAGAACAATATGTAATTTATGCAACAAAAAAAACCACCATTCTGGATTTTCAAAAACCAAATTCATTACTGATAAGTACACAGCGTCTAACCTGTTTCCCTCCCTCGTAACATGTCAGGAATCTGCAACTTAATCGATATTCTGGTTGAAGTGGGAAATCGGAAAAATAATTACAGGTTCTCAGATTTTTCCCCCCTCTGTTTGGAAAATTAACTGTTAATCCGGATGTGATTAATTTCGTTATATGTGTAGGCTCTTAACCCTCTGAGGCGCAACCCTTTCCCAATGCTGAGAAAAGGGCAGCCGTTGCCATCGCTCGACTTAATTACCAGCAAGATGGCGGACGATCTAAACGTTCATCGCGTGCCACAGATCCATCGAGACCATTTTTCGCGCCCAGCCAGCTGCGTCAAAAAACAGTCTCTAGATCTGTGGCACGCGATGAACGTTTCGATCGTCCGCCATCTTGCTGGTAGTTAAGTCGAGCGATGGCAACGGCTGCCGTTTTTTTCAGCATTGGGCAATCGATCCAGCTGTTGCATTCTTCCATTTTTCAGCAGATGCCAGTGCTATTAAAAATAATCGTGGCCATTTTTTCTACGGGAAATGACGTGCTAAAAAGTAAAGGATTCTCGTAGAACTGTGTAACCCGCAACTATTTTTATAGAAATTAAATCTATTGTTCGTGACTTCTAACAGTCAAAACGTCAGAGTTTGGTGTTCCCAGAGAGGGAACACTGGGCGTTAAAGGGTTAATTGATTGCTATCTTTCTGTCCCTGCATCTATATTTGAATATTCGAGATTTTATCTTTAAAACCTGTAATAATTATTCAAAAGTATTGCGAGTCACAAATTTACGCAAAAAAGAATGTTAATATAAAAAGAAAACTATGAACATTCAATAATCTAGGAGGTCTTGACGTGGGTGACGTGGTGGATAACGTGGGTGCAGGGGCGTAGCCACTGGGGGGTTAGGGGGGTCATAACACCCCCCATGGGGAATGTTTTGCCATGCAAAATGTATATTCTTCACTACATTATCACACACACGTATACATATATATGAGTTGTAGTAGTCGTAACCCCCACCATGAAAAATTTCTAGCTACGCCCCTGCGTGGGTGACACTTCATTCCTATGCAAATTACCCCCCAAGCGGTTGTGACGTAAAATCCCGTCTACTTCATTCCAGTTTTCACGGCAATACAAGTATAATTTAAATTATTTATGACACCCAGGTAGCATAAAAGATATTATATCTTGTAAATAATTTGGGAGCTCATTTTTTTACATGATTACGAATGGTTCCTATCAAAATTCAATTTTTTGGTAATTTTAAAACTGCATCAAAATTTTACAATGAATACAAGTTCACAGCATTTCCTCTTCCCAAGGGACTCAGGTGGGGGAGGCAAAACCTCCTAGATAAAGAAAGCCTAACAACTCCTACGTCACCAAGCTATGACGTCATCACCAGACCTATACTTAAAAGTTTTGTTTTCAGAAAATAAAACGATTAAAAATATCTGGCGAATTTACTCACGAATAAGAATATTTTAATAATTTGAGGTAGAAAATATAATTTTATGACAAATTACAGCTTTTAACCATGACTAATTAGATACTGTGATAAGGAAATACATCAAAATGAATAATTTTGCATGAGAATGTGTTTTAATTTTAATGTTTAATTTAAGATGTTTTATAATATTTGTAGCATTCACCAGAAATTTTAAATAGTTTTAACTCTGTGAAAATTAAACTGTGATGACGTCGTTATCGTTGCCCTAGTGATGACATCATAGCTTGAATTGTTAGGCTTTCTATATGTAGGAGGTTTTGCCAGAGAGTTCTCCAATCCTCAATCGCGTAGAGCACTTGTTAAATACTCTAGGAATAGTCACTGCATTGGAAGAATAGGAATTATTGTAATAATCGTTGACCAATAGCCTAACTAACAGTATGGAAGCTGAATATGACGCATTATATATCTGTACGAGGTGGCCAAAATATTTATTTCGTACACGAAGCGGCAATGACCTATGACGTATCCCATTTTGACGAATATAGCTTTCATGGGGATATCAGCCTACCCTACATTAAACCTCTGTTTTAGAAATAACTGAAAGGTATATTGAAATTATCTTTCCAAATATTGAGTGAAAGAAAACGTTTTCATTTTCTTTTCAATACTGCCAAGAAGTAAACCTGTCTTTTGCTATTATAATGTATAATATATATATATATATACAGGGTGAATCTAAACTCTTGGGCGAAACTTTAAGGGGTGATAGGGCACATAATGAGGAATCAGATCACATAGCAATGTGGGGTCAAAAACGCCGTTTTCACTTACCTGGTAATAATCACTTTGTGAAAACTATTGAAGTGTTCGTCTAATTTCTTAAACAAGTTTCATAAACAATAGACTCGTCTCCAAAAATTTCATCCGTGAAATAAAATAGAATTTTTAAACTATGAATTCTAGCCTTCTGTTTTCGGAGAAAAATACATTAGTTTCTGACGAACAATGGTCGGAAAGTGCACTGTTGTTTCGGCATTTTTTCCAAAGTGAATATTAACAGCTACATGAAGACGATGTTGCCGACCCCACATTGTTATGTGATTCTGATTCCTTATTATGTACCCTATCATCTCTGAAAGTTTTGTCCAAGAGTTTAGATTCACCCTGTATAAGGAATTAAGGGGACAGTTTACAATTTCAATATTTTTTTCATTTTAAAAAATAAGGCACTAATGCATTTTAACGTTCAACTAAAAGTAGATTTAGAAATAATAAATCGTTTTTAACAGCACATTTAAGTCATATTGAAAAAAAATAATTAAATGTTAATTTAAAAAAATCTCTACTACATTTTTTAGAAATAAAGATATTTGTCCGAAAGTATAC
>JAWZYV010001952.1:0-16199 GCA_038373885.1 Cheiracanthium punctorium | reverse complement strand
AAAATTTATTTTGGGTCATGTCTTCTATTAGGCTGTCAGTAGCTTGCAAAAAATTTAGCAGATTCTACAGATTTCACAGCTTTTGCTTCCCTGACTTTATCTAGCATGCTTTCCCGAATTTTACGTTTCTATTTTTAACATGACATCCTTTCATTAATAACTTTTTATATATTTTGCCCTTTTTTTTGCAAATAATAATAAAATTAATATATACAAGAATTTTATTGGACATCACTGGATTCTAACAAAAACCCTGTTTGATAATCATTTAGGATAAAACGAAGCCTATTTCAACTGCACAAGATTGGCTCATAAAGAACACATTTTAAAATTATTGATAAGGTAGAATGAGAAAATGAAAATAAAACAATGCTTAGGTTCAAATAGCCAATATTTTCTTGATTTTACCGCAAAATTCAATTTTTCTTGCATTTCCCTGACTTTTCTTCAATCTCTGCTAATTTCCCTGACTTTTTTCCTAAATCCCTGACTTTCCAGGTCTGTAGAAACCCTGCTTAGTAACATAAAAAATCTGGAGTGACTCCACTCGACTTTCCGAACACTTACGATTAAGATCATGACCAAGCATTTAAATAAATTTGAATCGATGAATAATTCAAATATATATACCAAATTTAAGCTCAATGGAATGTACCGTTTAAACGCTAGCGCACTTTCAAGAATGTATCCCCATAGGCCATAATGTAAAAGAAATCTTTGTCGTAGCCCTGTCGAAAAACTAGAAGTCCTATACACACCAAAATCAATACCGGTCTTGTGATGGTGGTTTATAACATGTATACCCAATTTGAGCTCAATCAAATGGACCGTTTAAACACTAGCGCACTTTCTAGAATTTCCCCCCATAGGCCATAATGTAAAAAATCTTTGTCGTAGCCCTGTAGAAAAACTATAAGAACTATACACACCAAAATCAATACAGGTCTTGCGATGGTGGTTTATAACATATATACACTTTTTGAGCTCAATCGGAAGTACCGTTTAAACGCTAGCGCAATTTCAAGAATTTCTCCCTATAGGCCATAAAGTAAAAGAAATCTTGGTCGTAGCCCTGTAGAAAAACTATAAGTCGTATACACACCCAAATCAATACCGGTCTTGCGACGGTGGTTTATAACATATATACCCAATTTGAGCTCAATCGCATGCCCCGTTCAGGAGCTATCGTGTTCACTCACATACACACAAACATACATACATCTCGTAAAAATAGCATAAATGAATTCAGAAGACCCCAAAACGTGTCCATACACCAAAATCTCGAATTCGATTTTTTTCATGATTACAATACTTTCCTTACAGGGTACATGTTCGGAAAGTAAAAATATTAAACTAGAAAGTTAAAAATTGGGGTCAACTTTCACTCTAAAAGCATTGGAGTATTAAACAAAACAATGTCAAACAAAAAAATAATCATTTTTAAGAACGATGGAAACAGAAACTGGAATGCTTTAGAACATGAAGCTGCACTTCTTTCTCCATCATACATTTGTCAGAGAAGTGCAACTTTTTTGATGTCACATTTGCGTAGGTTCCTGGGAACAGTTTGATTGCAGGAAAAGTTCATTGCCACGACAGACTTTTAAAATATGATTGATTTCAAATTCAAAAATTGCATTTTTCATGTGATGAATGATAAAAATGAACAAATTATCAGGAGAAATGTGTCCTAAATCAGATTGGCAGGAGATCAATGAAAAATCAGGCGTCTCCACCTTAAATCAGGAGAGTTGGCAACTCTGCGAGGACTTTTAATTCGAGCAGGAGCAGGGTTGGGCGGTATTTACCGTCTGATGGTATTTACCGGTTTTTACCGTCTTTGGAAAAACATGTTTTTACCAGGGTTTTTACAACCTTTGAGAAAAGCTTATTAGTTTGATTATTTTTTGCCACTTTTTTGAAGATTTATCTCTCCACCAATGGCTGAGAGGTTCTGCTCTCGAAACTGGATGGTGGGAGTTGCCAGGTTCATACCCCAGTCCTGCCTGTTGATCTAGCTGTTTGGAGTTTTCAGTGTTTTTTTTTTCAGAAACTGCGCATAAATACTGGCTAGGATCCCTTAGAAATAGGAAGGTATTCCCCTATAGGACTGGGACCCAAGTGCAGTCAATCGGCCTTAATCCACAAGCAAACAATGAAGATTATCTGCTATTTTTTCATTTTCTCAGGGATAAAAGTTCAGGACATTTAATATCACTATTTCCATTTCCATATAACAATATTCACCTGATTCAGTGTCTGATTGGGTAAGTAAAAGAATGCTATATGAAAATAGTTCATTTTGAGGAATATAATAAACACAGAAAACTTTCATCTATGTTTTCATCTTACAAGAATTCAAATTTATAGATAATGTACATTTATCATTATGAAGCTTATTAAAACTATTATAATATTTATTACAATTATGTAATACAGGCTAGTTTAATAATTTTTACTTAAAGGAAAATTGTAAATATACTTTTGTTACACTGAACTTATTTTAACCATTTTAATGAAAACCAAATGCTTACAAATATTACTTATTACATAATGTAATTTGCAGATTCACATAATGTGGTTTGCATCATCAGGATGTCCTGATGATGATATATCCACATCAATTACATGAAAATGCAGTTTTATAAATAGCATTAATATACAGTTTATGACTCGGGGAGTTTTTTGTATCATTGGTTTATACCCCTTTTTCACAGGTTTTTACTGGTAAAAACCTAGTTTTTACCATGCCCTGGTAAAAACCAGTTTTTACCGGTAAAAAGCCAACCCTGAGCATTAGCGATATTACTGAAGTCGACATTTCAGCTAATAGATCAATAATAACAGTCCATGACTTCCACGATTGTTATGATTTAGCCCAGCCCGAAAAAACTCAACTGGTTTTTTCCAAAATTTCAACTTTAATCATGTAGATAATACATCTCTTAATATCAGTACACCACCAGCAAAGTTAATAAACAGCTCCCCCCCCACACACCACCACTACGTATGAAAAAAAAAAATAAAATCAGAAAGACTTCACATAGACATAAAAACTTTCTACAGAAAGTTTTTATATGTCTACGTAATTAAAACGAATAAGGATTTTTCAACCATAAAAAAATCATTAGTTCAAAAGTTCTAATGAAGCACTAGTATATCACAGTTAAAATTATTAATAATAGTCAATTTATCTAAGAGCAAACCATGATTGAGGTTGTTATTATTATTGATTTATATGCTTTTTACTTTCCGAACATGTACCATGTAAGGAAAGTATTGTAATCATGAAAAAATTCGACTTCGAGATTTTGGTGTTTTGACACGTTTTGAGGGCTTCTGAATCCATTTATGCTATTTTTACGAGATGTATGTATGTATGTGTGTGTGTGTGTATGTGTGTTTGTGTGTATGTGAGTGAACACGATAGCTCCTGAACGGAGCATTCGATGGAGCTCAAA
Source organism: Cheiracanthium punctorium (assembly GCA_038373885.1). Taxonomy (NCBI): domain Eukaryota; kingdom Metazoa; phylum Arthropoda; class Arachnida; order Araneae; family Cheiracanthiidae; genus Cheiracanthium; species Cheiracanthium punctorium. The sequence goes on along the minus strand of JAWZYV010001952.1, from coordinate 12,738 downwards.
TTGGATATAGGTCATAAACCACCGTCGCAAGACCGGTATTGATTTTGGTGTGTATAGGACTTAAGTTTTTCTACAGGGCTACGACCCAGATTTCTTTTACATTATGGCCTATAGGGCGAATTTCTTGAAAGTGCGCTAGCGTTTAAACGGTCAATTCGATTGAGCTCAAATTGGGTATACATGTTATAAACCACCGTCGCATGACCGGTATTGATTTTGGTGTGTATAGGACTTATAGTTTTTCTACAGGGCTACGACAAAGAATTCTTTTACATGATGGCCTATGGGGGGAATTTCTTGAAAGTGCGCTAGCGTTTAAACGATACATTCGATTGAGCTCAAATTCGGTATACATGTTATAAACTACCATCCTAAGACCGGTATTGATTTTGATGTGTATAGGACTTATAGTTCTTCTAAAGGGCTACGACAAAACTTTCTTTTATGTTATGGCATAATGGCATATGGGGAGACATTATTCAAAGTGCGCAAGTGTTTAAACGGTGCATTCGATTGAGTTTCTGTTTGGTATATATGTTTGAATTATTCATCGATTAAAATTTATTTAAGTGCTTGGTAATGATCTTAATCGTAAGTGTTCGGAAAGTCGAGTGGAGTCACTCCAGATTTTTTCATTTATGATTAAAAATTGTATTTAGTAATTACAATTTAAATGAATTGTAATTACTAATAATCGTAAATAAATTTGTTTGCTATTCGGTTGCCGAATATTTAAGTATTTGGCTGAGCCGAATATTCCGTTTGTCTGCCGAATGGGCAGTAGACCGAATATTCGGTGCATCCCTAATAGTCATGTCAGTAAAGTCATCAGGGTTGTTAAGAACCCCTTTTTTTTTTTCTGAAAACCCCAACCCACTGGGATTTATCAGGTTTATCTAGTTTTTTGGGGTGTTATCAGGGTTTTTTCAAAGGGAGTGATGGGGTTTCAGAATATTTCAAAAAAGTTTTATGTGTTTTATTTATAATTGATTTTTGTAATCAAGATACAATCTCCTACCGAGGCACCCCCCCCCCCCGCAATCCTTTGCAGATAGCCTTAACGTAGCATTCCACAATCACACAAAAAACTAATATCCCAATGAAATTAGTTTTAATGCAAGAGAAAACACCCAGATTTTAAATTTGAATTTTGTTGCTTTTCAATTTTTCTTCAATCTTATGAAACATTACATTAACCTTGCTATTTATTAATTGACATAATTTGAAACAGTAGCCAGGAAAAAAAAAACTCAAAACATTAAGTGTTCATAAATATGTAAAGTCAATTAACTGCTCATTTTTTTAATAAAATATGCAGGTAAAAAAATGACCAGCATTTCACTACTATTTAAAAAAGTTATTAATAATATATAAAGGAAACAGAATTAGATATTAAATTTTGCAGCATTTTAATTTAAGTTTTACACCCTATGAAATATTCTTTAAGAAAAAACTAATTAAATTAATCATTGCAATCAAAGTTTAATAAATTTTAACCAAGTATTCGGTATTCGGTCGAATATTCGGTTAGAATTTTAACCGAATATTCGGTGCATCCCTACAGACTATCCTAAATTTTGCCATTTGAGCCAAAGACCAGTAGGATAGCAAACTCTTAAAAAACAAACTCTTACAAAGACTACTTCAACGTATGGTTACCATGTTGGAAAGAGCAAAAAGCAAGGGAAAACACTGCATACAAAAATCCAGGGGGGGCATTGCCCCCCTTGCCCTATGCTGCCGGCGCCCGTGGTTAAACATCTTCTAAATGTCAAAATTAATTCTTAACTTCTGTGTTGTGATTTTTATGATGTCATCAAAATAAACAAAGAATTCCTGAAAAAGGCCATGCCTAATGAAAAATAGGACTAAATTAATAAAGTTTAATGTTCCAGTAAGGTAAAGAAATGTTTTTAGTTATTGGTTAATGTTTAAAGTAATTTCAAAAATACTGTATAATCTCGTTACAATGAACTAAACTATTAATGAAGATTAATCGATAAAATATTTTTATCAAAGGAAATTTTCAAATTAATGAATAAAATGCTTTTTTCAAAGGAAATCATTCGAACTAATTAAATCAATGAAATTTCTTTTTTATGAATAAAATATTTTTATGAAAGAAAATCATTAAAACTTTACTTTTCCCAAACAAAAAAGTGATGGGGGGGCCCGAAATGAGACTGGGCTTCCCCTCACTTCAGAGGTTAATCGGGCCCTGCTACACAGAACTCTGAATATTAATTATTAGCATATTCCAACCATGAATTATACTTTTTAAATTCTGTTAGCAAGGAGAAGGAGTAATTTCTCCCAAACCTGAAGACAATCGTGAATTTCAGAGCCGCAGCACGATTCAGGCTGAGCTCGTCACGTCTCTTAACCTGAGGTCGACTCCTGTTGAACGCAGGTGCCAATGGACACAAATATTCTACACAAATATGGAGGTTCCATAAGCAAAAAAAAGGACAGGAGAATATATTTTAAATTGAAACATCTCAATCATCCATGCATATTAACATCGACTTTCCAAATTTCCAACTGCAGGGTCCAAGTTGCTCAATAATTCCTCACATAAAATATTTAAAATGAATTCAATTCATGTCTCACATACCCTCCAACATTGGCCTTCACCTCATCAGTAGCACTTAAGCGATATTGCCAGGGGGGGGGGGGGGTGTTAGGGGAGTCATAACCCCCCATGAGGAATTTTTTGCCATACAAAATGTATATTCATCACTCCCTTATCACAAACACCTATACATATATATGAGTTGAAGTAGTCGTAACCTTCCGCTTTTTAGAGGTTTTCTCAACACAGAGTGTCTACCAAATTTCTGAATGTCAATTTCCTGACTTTTGGGAGGTCCCGGGAAAAAAATTCCTGACCAATGCATTTTACTTAGGGAAATTGCACAATGCTTGTCTTTATATTAGCATATTTTGTACAACTTCTTTAAATCAATTTTGACTAAAGTATACAGGATTAAGCTTTCATCCATTGAGAAACAGAAGTAGTTGCACTTTCTGATAGAATTAACTAACTGTTCTTGGAAACATAGTCCTAAGATATAAGTTACCAAGTAAGCTAATTTATCTTTTACCCTCACGTCACGATTGATGAGTCCCCCATTTTCCCCTCCTTATACAAACACATCGCTTGATGCTTTCGCGGTCCGAAAAATGCATCGCAGCTGCTTTCGGTTTCCAGTCTGACAATTAGAGAGAAAGTGTAGAAAAAACAAAGACACGGGGGGGAAAATTGATTCTTTTGGTGAATTTTCCGGACCCATTATCCAATTTCCCGGTTTTTTCCAGACTTTCCAGACCCATTTTCCAATTTCCCGGCTTTTACCAGACTTTCAAGAGTGGTAGACACCCTGCACCTGCAACATCATTATTAGAGGTTTTTTTCAATATCAGTAGTACTATCACGTTTTAAAAAACGATCCATGTGAACAAAGAAAACAACGTGCGCTGCACTTTCCTTCCACAAAATAGCTAAGCTTACATCCAAACACAGGACGGAGCAAGATTGGGTGGCGGGAAATGCGAGAGGAGACGTGACGTAACAAGAGAAGGAGCAGCTAACGGCATCCCCCCCCCCTCCCACGCACACCACACTTTCGCAGACACAAGTTCGCTCACGGCTGCCGGCGCCGAGGGACAATGTTGAATTCCCTTCTTTCAGGATCGGCGCCGACACACAGGAGTGTTGACTCACAACAAAGCAACTAGGGTTGCAAACCGCACCTCCGTGCAGGCATAATGCCCTAAAAAAAGTAAACATTTGCTCAGTTCCGTAGTTTTTTCGTACCATCCGTAGCTCCGTAGTTCATGCTACTTATCCGTATAAACTACGGATAATCCGTAGCAGTTGGAGGGTATGGTCTCCCTTGAAACGACTCGAGAATAAAAAATCTGGAGTGACTCCACTCGACTTTCTGAACACTTACGATTAAGATCATTACCAAGCATTTAAATCAATTTTAATCGATGAATCATTGAAACATATATACCAAATTAAAGCTTAATCAAATGAGCCGTTTAAATGCTAGCACACTTTCAAGAATTTCTCCCCCCCCCCCCATACGCCATAATGTAAAAGAAATATTTGTTGTAGCCCTGTAGAAAAACTATAAGTCCTATACACACCAAAATCAAAACCGGTCGTTCTAGGGTAGCCTATAATAATATGCTAAATTTGAGCTCAATCAAATACATCATTTAGATGCTAGCTTACTTTCAAGAATTTTCGTTCATATGCCATAATGCAAAACAATTCTTTTTTGAAGCCCTGTAGCAAAACTATAAATCCTATACATACCAAAATCCATACCGGTTTTGCGATGGTGGTTTATAACATATATACCAAATTGAAGCTCCATCGAATGTACCGTTTAAACGCTGGCGCACTTTCAAGAATTTCCCCCCATAGGCCATCCTGTAAAAGAAATATTTGTTGTAGCCCTGTTGGAAAACTATAAGTCCTATACACACCCAAATCAATACTGGTCTTGCGACGGTGGTTTATAACCTATATACCTAATTTGAGCTCCATCGAATGCCCCGTTTAGGAGCTATCGTGTTCACTCACATACACACACATACATCTCGCAAAAATAGCATAAATGAATTCAGAAGACCTCAAAATGCGTCAATACACAAAAATCTTGAAGTCGAATTTTTTCATGATTATAATACTTTCCTTACACTGTACATGTTTGAAAAGTAAAAATGAGGCAGGGCTAATTCCATGAAAGTGCGACAGATTTCAAAATTTCAACTATTTTCCTTTTTTGTTTGTCTCAATTGAGGGAAAAGTTAAATTTTATGAAAATAAAAAGACATAATAAGATAATTCTTCTATAAATAATTTTTAAATTTAATTACTGAAAAATTAACCCTGAAACTGGAAATCTGACATTTTTAACTCATATAATATCTTTGAGGTATTAAAATATCACATAAATTTTTAAAACGAATGGGTTCACTTTATGTTTAAGACCACCAAAATTTTTGCTGCAATGAAAACCTTTTATTTTACTATTCTCCCAGAACTTGATACAGACTTCATTTCATGTCTGCCCCCCCCCCACAAACAAAAGTGGATTTTTTAATTTTTAACAAAATCCACTCGATATAAATAATTAATAACTTTATTTTCTCTTTTATATGCATATGCCTAAATTTGGCAAAACGATCTTTTGCTTGAAAATAAAAGAAGAACTGATAATTCAGACTGACATGCTAAAAATTCAAATGGCATCTATTCTGAAAATTTCAACATTTTACAGGGTGGGGAAAAAAAACAATTAAAAGCAAAGAAAGCTAATTCTGGAAAGGGGTGACTTCCAAAGAAAAAAATTGTGCCAGGTAACATTAGGTTATTCTTAATAAACAAAACTATCATCTGTGTAAACTTAGTTTTAGCTTTCAGAAACTAAAATGCTTTTTTAGAAATAATTATAGAAGTTATTTTTAAATTGTTCAAGGGCTTTTTGTAACAAGATAAAATGTCAGTTATTTTAATCCGCTGATTAAAAAAAAAGCCTTATTGGTTGAAATAAAATATCTAGTCAGTATCAATTTTAAAAAGATCCTTTCTCTAATAAAAGTATTCCACATATTTTGATTAATAATTATGGTCCACTTATATTAAGTTAAAAAATGCAATCAATACATAATTTTGTTTTTTTATGAGGTAAAGGCTTTATAATTATGTATTTTAAATTTGGTATACTGGGTATTCGGTATACTGCCTATTCAGCAGATAAACTGAATATTCGGTTTGGCCAAACACTAATATTCGGCAACTAAATAGTAAACAAATTTAAAGATTGGTAAACAAACAACATTTCATTCAGCAAACAAATTACAATTGGTAAACAAACACATATTTTTTTGTACACAATAAATGAAAGAATAGTAACATAGTACTAAATTAATTCAAGTTGTTACTGACTAATAGCACATTCAAAGTAATTTTAATGTAAAAGAAAGCAATCAGATGTGAAATTTAAATTGTGTTGCTTTTCAATCTTATATAATAAAATCCAAGAGTAAAGAAAGCTTGTAGCAGACTGGCTATGTATGTGGGTAGGTATGTAACCTTCGATCTTCTTATGCGTGCGCTTTTCGGCACTCTAGGCACCTAGCGCCTAGACGGTTGGGCACAGACCTACGTTATTTTGTATATGGCTTCCCTAGGACATGTCCTAACATACCTCGGAGAGATTTTTTCAAAATCCTACCATATAGTTAATAAGTAATGCCAAAAGTTGCCAAGCTTGGCAACTTTTGGTATACGTGTGCACTGGCGTAGCCAGGGGGGGGCCCACCGGGCCCGTGCCCCCCCCCCGAAATTCTTTCAGTTGTTATATATATATTGCAATTTGTAAAAATGGATCGTCTCAGAATCCTTGTTGTATGATATTTGTCTAATCTTTCTGATAAACGTTTTCTAGATCCTTTCACATTGAGAACGAAGAAAAAAACAAGTCAATAAAAAGGTTAAAAAGTGCCTTTAATCACTAACCCGAGGTGACTTTCGATACGCCTACACACCAGAAAAATATACATCTGGGCAATATCCTACTCCCGGGATACTAAAAGTTTCCCTCACCCTATAACCTCAGCTCGTTACCGTTGTACACTGTGAAGTAAGTATCCCCAAGTGTTATCAGCTTTCATGGCCACCTGTGGTATTTTCAAACTATGGTTTATACAAAAATAATTCTTTCTACTAAGGATAAAATTTCAAGGAGGGGCACAAGCTGACCCTTTCCCCACCATTCCCAAGGTCCAGACGCTCGTGTTTTTGAATAGTGTGCTGTTCTGTCCAGTTGGTGGGTTCGAATAGAGATTATGGCCTCAAGAAAGTGCCCGTTGAGTAGGAGAAATTTTAAATAAAATTCCAAAAATTATACATAACTTGCATGCTAACAATGAAGACTCAAATCTACAGGAAACGGAAAAAGCCATAGATGAACAGATATTTCCAGAAAACTTCAGAAAGCACACCAAGAAAAGAAACTAAAGTAAATACTCAATATTTCATTGTGTGTTTTTAAATGATAATATAAACGATGACATAATACATGCGACATAATATCTTCTTAAGTATGTTGAAAAATTTGTATTATTATATTTTCATTAATATGTAATTTAAGAAATGTTTCCTTTATACCCACCCTTTCAACTGACAAGAGGGTAAATCTGTAATTTGTTTTTCTGTTCTAAAGTTTTATAAAACTTTATAAATACTATTTTCTATGCTCTGGTAAAGAATAAATGAATATTTGAAATATCTAGGGATGCACTTGATATCCGGCTGATTTATCAATATCCGACTTCTCTTTCGGATATCTGGCTCACGACTAAATAAGGTGTATCAACAGTCCACTAAGTCTGTATTTTTTAAATAAAAATTACTCTCAGTAATGTTTTCTTCTTAATATTTTTACTACTCACAGTTTAAAAAAAAAATTAAATATTCTTAAGTGCTTTCCTTTGTCATTTAAAACCGCAACCAATGAGAACAGCAGTTTTGCTTTGAAATTAATCTGAAAAATCGGAGCTTAATACCTTTATTTTCTGATTCTAAAATAAGACATTAAGTTGTTCATTAAAATGTAACTTTCTATTAAATATATTTTTCTTCTAAGTTAAACAATTAAATAGACCTATTTTCATTTTTGTTTTTTAAATTGTACGTTAAAACTTCGTACTTATGCAGGGTGCCGAAGCCCGAGCCCGAAATTTCAGCTAATAAGTATATAAAAGTCAATGACTTCATTGGTAGAATATCATAAATTTTGCCGGTTGTGCAAATTAAGGACAAATATAACAGCAAACTATTAATGCACTACCTAATTCGTTATATTAAAGTTTATCAAATAATATTAATTAGTTTATTTCTCCCATGAATCACTTTTTAAAATCTGTTTACACGGAATACGTTCAATTGAAGAGAAATTTCTCACAAGCCCGAGCCTGGTTTGGGTTCGGGCTGAGTCCATCTCATTTCTACTGCTCACCCCCCTGACTTATGGCTCACTAACTAGCGATGAGTGCAACCCCTCCCCCCTCAATAATTTTAAGAACTTATCCGTTCTGGAAAGTCTTGTGCGTCTGTTTTTTTCTTTTTTTATTAAGAAATCAAATCCGGTGTTTTTTTTACCATTTAATCTTCCCAATATTATGTAAGATGTTCTTAAATCTAGATGTTAATTAAATTATAAAGTACAACTCAACACTTATTCAAGTCGAAAATTTGCAATTAATTATATTTTTTAAGACTGCTTAAGTAGAAAAATTCTATATATTTTGAACCAACTTTATTCCAAAAACCAGAATTTTCGAAGATTTTCTTCTAGTGACGTCTGTGTTATTTTAATACGTACTTTGTTAGCAATGTGCAGAAAATTTTAATCTTGTGATCAACCTTATTCCAAAGAGCAGAGTTTCGGAATTTTTTTTCAAGTGATGTCTGGTTATTTCAATATTGTGCCTGCATTGTATACGTATAATATTCTAATCCTGTCAGCAACCTTATACAGAAGGGCAAAGTTTTGGAAGATTCGCCTTCAGTCATATCTTTGTTATTTTAATATTGTATTTGAATGGTGTAGGGTATTTTAATCTAGTGATCAACTTTATTGCAGAAACCAGAGTTTTGGATGATTTTCTTCAAGCTATATCTTTCTTATTTTAATATTGTGTCTGCATTATTTAGAATATCTTAAATTTGTGAGCAACAGTATATTAAAAACAAGCATTTTGAAAAAAATAAAAAGATAAATAAAAATTCTAGTCATAAGATTTTCTAGGTTAATTATGTATTTCTGCATAAAACTGTACATTTTGACTTATTAATTGCAATAAGAAACTGAGTTACTACAGCCTGTGCATTATAATTAAAGCTTTATTTTTTTAAATTAGCGTCGCTGTTCTGTGGCTGTTAATTATAAAAATAATGATAGGTTTGTGTTTGCGTGATCTTCATTATAAAATACAGGTTGATTCAAAAATAACGTGACCAATTTCAGAGCATCATAAAATTTATTGAATTAAGTTATTTACACGAAATTTTCAATGTGGTTTCCTTTAGCATAGTACATTTTGAGTAGACGTTTAGGTCAAGACAAAAGAGCTTTTTAGACCATTTTTGGAGGTATTTTTCCAACTTCCTCTTTGATTGCTTTTTAAAGCCCTTAAAGTGTTCTTACCTTGCGTCTATTTAAGGTTCATAGGCTTCATTGTTCTTTTAAGTATCCCATAAAAAAATAATCGCAATTAGCACAGTCAAGGGATGATAGTAGCCATTTTTCAGGAGAAATAAAGTTAATTTTTTTTTTTTTTAAATCTTTCAGCCATTTGACAGTTGACCTTCCAGTATGACTTGGTGCAGAATCTTGGTGTAAAACAAAGTTTTCTTGGGGGACGTTTACTGTCTTTGATCATGTGCTCCAGAATTTTATTCTGATAGTATTTAGCATCCATTTTAACCTTTGGTTCTACAGAAAATGGTTTTATTAAGCCTTGAGAGGACATTCCCATCCATACCACAGTACCTAAAGTCCAACTTGCCTTCTGAAATCTGCTGCGTCTTTGCGACGCTGTTCGCGTGAAATATATTGAACCTCCTTTTGCCAGTTGTGAATTACAGACGAAACAACGCTTCATCAGAAGTTATCCATGTTTTGTATCTACCTTTGCGTAACATTAAATAGAGAGGCTAAGAACGTTTTCTTTGTTTTTCTACAGTGTTTGCAGATATTTCATGACAAACTAGTTTCTACAATTTTTATAGGCAATTTTCTTTGTCTGACGGCAAATTGTCGATTGGGATACCTGTAGTCAGACGCGGATCCAAGGGGAGGGCGGTGGGGGCGATCGCCCCCTCCTGGGGGAAGTCGAAGAATCTGTTAAAATATTTTATGAAAGTATAATGAAAATTAAGTAGCCTTTTTCTAAGGGGTGTATGGCGGGTACTACTCCCTGTCCTTTTTATCATCGCTCCTATATGAATTTTAGCAGTAATATAATTACATTAATTTAATTGGAATAATTGATTATATTAATTAATTATAAAATGATTTTGCACATTCCACCCTCCGTTTTCAGGTACAAAATCGCCCCCTCCTTGAGTGATTTCTGGATCCGCCCCTGCCTGTAGTTTCTTTTCTAAAGTTCTTTGAGGAAGAGGAGTTTCTAACGATAAGTCTTTTCAGCTTCTTTTTTCTTTTTCACCAATGACTTCCTTTCGTCCACATTCCCCCCCCCCCCCCCCCCGGAGCTCTTGATTGCCAGCCATATTTTATTTCTTTTCAAAGATAAGATAGTTATACAAAGTTTAGAAAAATGCCTTTTCTGAATTTTAAATGCTTTATTTATGACAGAATTTGAGCACCTATCCTACAAAAGCTTAAAAATTTCGTTTCGGGTTTGAGGATCTAATTTCGGAGCCAAATTTACTCCCACTAATAAAAGTAGTTCAATTGGTAATTTAAACGTTTAATTTTAAAAATAAAACAGGTGGTAAATTAAAATTTACCATAAATAATTATACGCTTTTAAAATTGGTCACACTAATTTTGAATAAACCTGTATGTATTAGTTATATGCAGCTGCAAATGAGCTGATTAAAAATCCGGGATAAATTGATATATTTCCTGTTTATAACAAGAAAAGTTTACATAGAAATATTTTTTACTATGGACGTTTATTGAGATTTAAAAATCATTTATTTAGTTTTCTTTTCATTATCTTCCTTAAGATATATTTATTGTAGAATAAGACTTATTGTAGTAGCATATACGGGCCTGGATTAAAAAAAATCTTATCTGGTTGAGATAATCGCCAGACAAACCGGTACATAAGCATCTATCTAGAGATAATTATATTGAAGAATTGTTAATTAACTCGGGAAATTAATACTGAATAGCATCTTTAAACATATATTTAAGGATATTTTTGTGAAATCACTAATTAAGTAATATTATAATTAGAATTAACAATTAGAATCTTATTTTTAGTAATAATTAGTACTTAGAATATTATTTCTAATTATAATTAATAATTATAAAATTTTTAAATTTAAGATTAATTAATAATCAAAATATTTCTAATTACAATTAATAATTAGAATATTAATTAGTTGGACAAAACTCTCTGTGCCCCTCCCGAAACAAAATCCTGGCTACGCCAGTGTACGTGTGTATGTATTTAACTCTCAAATCTCAAAAGCTATTAGTCGTAGAATGTTGAAATTTCATATATGAGGTTGCTGTAATATCTAGTTGTGCATGTCAACTTTTGGTTCCAATCTACTGGAGAGTTTATTGACAGGACCACCCAAAAGAATTTCAATACACTAATGCCTATGGACATCTTTAATATATTACATCTGCAGTCAGTCATTGTTTGGTTTATGGCCAAAATCTTGGCATTTATCGTCAACCTTGGCTCCCGTCATTGCCATTCCTTGAATGAGTGCACCCATGCGCTAATAATACAAACGGACTAAAAAAAAATATTAAAATCACTTTTAAATACAGAGTCTTGTTCTAAATAAGTAGGTAATTTTTAATTCAATTTTAGAATTTTTTTTAAATGTTTTATTTTTATGTCGGAAAAGGCAAGAGCCAACAAAAAGTAAGTTAAAATGCTTGTGATAGTAGAGGGGTCCCCAAAATAACCTCTTGCCCCCGGGGCCCGTCCACCTATGATCAGTCTCTGTGTTTATATAAAATAGCTTGGCACATTGGCATGTAACACCAGAGGGGGGGTGGTGGGAGGAAGGTTCCTACTGTAGAAAATACAGGTTTGTCCTCTTAAGAAAATACCCAATTGAAATTACTGACTCGCCTATTGGAAACTACCAATTAGGTGATATTTGAATTTTTTCCTGCATTTGTGCGTGTGAGGGAGGGGGGGTGGGGCAAACTGGCCCCTCTTGTCCTTAGTAAATGACTCCTGTCTGTGGCATGACATGTGATGAGGGAGCGGGGGTATGGTGATGTATGACACTTGGAAACATAGGTTGAAGGGGTGTCTAAATACTGATAAAAGTGTGTCATTATTTATGAATAGCCCCACTGGAAGAACATGAAAATATTTCGCAAAAATTATTCTCGTACACTTACCCGTAACTTGCACGTGCGTTGGACTCCACATGTTGAAAATATCCACTACAGCTTTATAAAGGCACCCGAGGTTGAAAAGTCATTACGAAAATTAGAAATCTTAGAAGCTAAAGCTAAACACATCAAAAATTCGCAGTTATTTCACCCATATTCACAGTTTGCGAGAAGTATCCCTCAATAAAATTTCAATATAGAAAAAAGTAAATTTAGAACTTTATTTCAGTCATTAAACGATCTCGGAATACAAAACTTGCCCACAGTGTGCGAAAAGAAACAAATAATAAATGGTGTTCTTAATGGAGCACACAAAATCACAGAGCACGAAATAAATGAGCGTGCGCGTCAAAGATTTCTAATGCGCATTCTCGAATAATAGACACGTTGGATAATGTTTACAAACGATCCTTTTGTGCTTTTGTTGACGAAACGCCGTGGCTTGCTGCCATACAGGAGAAACTAATAAACGATAACAGGAAGTGAGCTATATAAAATCTGGAGTGATGGTCATTTCGCACTATCTGACGTCATATTTGTACGGGCGGTATGCAGCGGTGAAATTCATAAGCTAGTTTTGTACAAACAGAACAAA
>JAWZYV010001951.1:0-15295 GCA_038373885.1 Cheiracanthium punctorium | reverse complement strand
TTGTGTGAACACGATAGCTCCTAAACGAGTCATTCGATTGAGCTCAAATTGGGTATATATGTTATAAACCACCGTCGCAAGACCGGTATTGATTTTGGTGTGTATAGGACTTATAGTTTTTCTACAGGGCTACGACAAAGATTTCTTTTACATTATGGCCTATGGGAGGAAATTCTTGAAAGTGCTCTAGCGTTTAAACGGTAGATCCGATTGAGCTCAAATTGGGTATACATGTTATACACCACTATCGTAAGACCGGTATTGATTTTGGTGTGTATAGGACTTATTGTTTTTCTACAGGGCTACGACAAAGATTTCTTTTACATTATGGTCTATGGGAGGAAATTCTTGAAAGTGCGCTGGCGTTTTAAACGGTAGATCCGATTGAGCTCAAATTGGGTATACATGTTATAAACCACTATCGAAGACCGGTATTGATTTTGGTGAGTATAGGACTTATAGTTTTTCTACAGGGCTACGACAAAGATTTCTTTTACATTATGGTCTATTGGGGGAAATTCTTGAAGGTGCGCTATAGCGTTTAAACGGTACATTCGATTGACCTCACATTGGTGGGTATATATGTTATAAATCACCATCGTAAGACCGGTATTGATCTTGATGTGTATGAGACTTATAGTTTTTCTACAGGGCTACGACAAAGATTTCTTTTACATTATGGCCTATTGGGGGGGGGGAATTCTTGAAAGTGCGCTAGCGTCTAAACGGCGCATTCAATTGAGCTTCAGTTTGGTATATATGTTTGAATTATTCATCGATTGAAATTTATTAAAATGCTTGGTAATGATCTTAATTGTAAGTGTTCGGAAAGTCGAGTGGAGTCACTTCAGATTTTTTTTTTTTTTTTAATTGTTACAAGTTTTCATTTCACACGTGCGATGGAGCTTGTTAAATGTGATCATCCTTTGGGAAGAACAAAACACTAGTCACCTTACAAAGGTAGCAAAGTGCGGTAGATGTATAACCAAATTTTTAAAAAGTGATCTCTGTAGACGGGTGGTCTCTTTGCCAAAGTGATCATTTATCAGGTTCCACTGTACATCAGAACTTCTCCGCGGATTTTCAATTCAAGATGTTTTGAACAAATGAAACTGCTTATTCAGTATTAGATATTAAATTAAAGTTTAGACATGAATTTCTAGAACACAATTGCTAGTAAATGCATAGATGTGAATAAACAGCTTTAGAAACGTTGATTCTTTTAGAAATAAATTAATTTTTAATTTCATTTAGTTCAAGCCTCATAGACATTTGATTTATAAGAGTAAAAACGTAATTGACTGAAGACTTACTAGGTTACTGTCCCTCTCCCTTTTATGTCTTTTTCGAGATTTTTTTAATTAAATAATTCAATCTTTCCTCAAAAGATAAATTTGTCATTTGCATCAAGACATGCTTTTTTCTGTACTAAATATTCAGAAGAATAAAGAAAAAAGAAAACAATAGTACACCCCCCCCCCTTGTCATTTTGCAAGAACCTATTATTCGTGCAATACAAGTATTTGTAAATTAAGAATGCGACACCATCAGCATTTATAAATCGTCAATTCGTCACCTATGTGGGTACCTATCGTGGGTAGGGTCTTGTTTGAAATGGAAAAAATAGTTTATTCTTTTTCCAAAAGACAAATTTGTCAGGCTGGAAAGATTAAGCCAAGAAAAAGATTTTTAGGTTGTTACTAGCAGCATTCAGCTCAGAGAGAAAAAATCATTATTTTACTAAACCTACCATAAGTGTATTACAAAAATTTACGTTGTGACATTAGATCCTGCATTAGTCCAAAAGAAAATAATGAAGTAAATGCGCTATCATTTGTGTTCAAACCGCTTCTGGGAGTACTTTACCATCGTTTCAAACGAGTGTCGGAGCCTCAATAACTTCATTTCTACAATTAACACTTTATGGAAATAGAATTGTACTGAGTGAAGAATGCCTATAGATATGTCGGATAATAGAAAGAGCTAGTTGTTATTAGTCATACTATATAGTTACTCAGATCCCTGATTCACTCTGTAACCATTTCGGGCAACCATTTCAAAATAAGTATTTTACCGCCATTACTCCAGGAAGATTATTAAGTTCAAAGAGATTAAAAAACAGAAAAAGCGTAATAACATCCACACCTTTTATACGATCCGCTTGAAAATTTTCATAATTATGTATAAAAATATAAAAACAATCTGCGCTACTTTAAAATTATGAAAATCCACCGGTTCTCTCAATTTTAAGCGATTTTTTGCTATTTTCAGCTCTCTTTTATTTCCTAGAGTAAAAAAAAAACATGAATCATTTGCGTGACAAAATGAGCTGTTGGAATTGATATGACGTCCTATTCATCACGGTCATCAGGCTTTGAAAGTAAAAGATGATTCCAAATCCTTTAAAATAGTTTTTCCAGATTACATAGTTTAATTTTTTTTCACTGGTAAATCGTCTGAATGGATATAAGAATGGCTGTGTACACAAAACGAAATCTTTCGAATGCCAAAAGTTTCTGCATGTTTCCAGAAGAGCATGAAATTGATTTGGGTATATAATAAAAATTGAATATGAACTTATTTATTTTAGGTAGACGAAGATGAACTTTATTGAGTGTAGACATATTTTCGTCAAATGGTTTTTCTAGCGCCCGTTGTAACTGCCTCCACAACGGGCTTTGACTTCTAGTCGATCGTAGATTGTTCAGTTTCATCGAACAAGATTTGTTTAGAGGAAGTCTAAAGTCGTTGTTGGAAAGGAAATTCATTCCACTGACGGCTTTTTTATCTGATACTCACAAATGTCCGCGGCAAATTCAAAATCTCCAGAATCAGAGTGTTTAAATGAATGGAAACAATTCTATTGAATGAAGCGATTAGATGTCAAGGAAATTGAAAATTGAAGGAGCAACTGCTCATGGGTAAAATATGATATCGTTTTGCCTAAAATTGGTTCCATCCGCTCAAAAAAGTATTAGAGTGTCAGCCAAATTTCCTATCAAATTCTGCAACTAAGTGATTTGTTTTCTTAAACAAACAACTCGAAAGAAGCTTTTGGAATATTTGGGCTGGGAAGCAGACTTTCTAGTGAGGGTCGATAAACCAGTTTTATTGGCCGATTCCAGTTTTTAAACCAATAATAAAACTGGAATCGGTCAATAACTGGTTTATTGACCGATTCCAATGAGTCTGCATCCCAGCCTTTATTTTCGGACTTATATACTCGGTTTCAAGAATTCGCATATAATCTTCGTCGATTTAAGTGGAAAACACAATGAAAGTTTTTACTAGCACAGAGAAAAGAAATATAAACAGCCAGCGTATGAGTGGAAATCGAACCCACGACCGTACGCTTAGCTGAAAGAAGCATGGATTTAGGAACACCTAGAGAGCGCATCCAGTGTTCCTAATCGTGTACTTTTTGATGCCAAAAACGCACCTCATTTCTGCCACTATCATGGCTGCCGCCGGTGTAAAACAGAACATTTATTGTATTACTTTAGAAAAATAAATAAGTTCAGCAGAAAATATTTCGATGCGAGTACTTTTTAAAAATACAGATTCCTCTAAAATAATTGAAAATACCATTATAATTCAAGTTACACTACCATTCTGCGTTTGTACATGCCACTAGTATGGCTACCGTTTGAAGGCAATAAGTTTTCTCCCTTTATGCTCAATCTAAAGATTCTTATATCTGTGGAAAGAAATATTAAAAGTTGTTATTATTTCTTGCTATGCTGCATCATTCACTTTTTATGAAGAACACTATATAGAGAGCATACAAACGTAATTTGGCTTATGCTCGATAATCTTCATGCATACAGTTTTTCAGAGAGGGAGGGGAATGTACATTGTACAACTCTTTTCACATAGATTATTCAAATGGATAACAGATGGGAGAGCAGAGCATTAACACTGCAAAGCCTTTCTTCCCCGGATTGTTTCGAAAATGCAGTGAAATGAATCCTTAACTGACTCTTCAAAAAGGAGAAGATTGTCAATTCATTGGAATTTTTTCTTTGTGTATATTCATTCTTTTTACGTGAACCAATTTCGATTTGTTATTTTTTGTTCGAAAGGGGGTATCTTATATTAATTTGGTCAAAATCTAATGATATAATTAATAGCAAAATATCAGAAATCTTCATTTCTAAAGAGCACCTAAACCATACTTGGAAAAAATCTTTCATGGTATCGGATTTATGCCTTTTTAATTGTTTGGATTTTAATTCTTCTGTTTATTTTTTGAGTTGGGTTATTTTTGTCTTCAAACAGGTGTTATTTGTTAAAAACATAAAAACTATAACATCTAAAGAAAAGTTATAACCAGGATGTTAGAGATAAAGTGCATCGTTTCCTACATTTAGACTTTTGCACTGTATATTTAATACTACAAGTACTTACATGTCACTCATAATGTAAATTTCATTCAAAGATTCTCGAATTCGATCTGTAATAAAGATGATGAAATCAATAAAAGCAAAAACAGTTTAAATAGTAGTTATTTTGATATAGCAAACATTTTTTTTAAAATTAAAATCCACTTACCATTTAACTTGATCTGAAAAAAGAAAACAGAAATTAAAAATAATGTAATGTTGCATCTAATAAAAGTTTAATATTTAAAAGTACAAACTATAATATTTTGATACTGAGTGCGCGCATGCATGGAAAAATTTGGAATTGCTATAAGATATTGAGCTATTTTAATTATAAAAAAAAATAAACATGCACTTAAAAATGCGTGCAACTACAATTTTTTAAATCAAAATTAAGCTGCATACATTTAAATTTTACAATTCACAAGAACTATTTTTCTTTTAAATATACATTATTCATAATGATTACTTCAATATAATAAACACATATTGAATAGAGTAATACATTTCTAACATATCAGTTTTAAATACTTACTAAGTCCTCGGTAGTGCATGATATAAGGCTTTTAAAGCGATTAACTTTAAGAAAAATTGATGGTAACTTTTCAATATTAGGCACCGCTTTTGATTGGATTTGGATAAAAAATCCTTTTAATGAATTATATGCAAGATTCAAAGGTAAATCGTATTGTTTTTTCCAGCTGTTTTACAATGTCTGAAAGAAACATAGAATAATCAGCTTAGAAAATAATAAAGTAGCTAACTATGTTACCCAAAGAACTCAAAACTAACAAAACTTGACTGCATTGAGTATTTTTTTATATATACATTTCTATGTACTTCTGACGTATTAAATGCTCTGAATGAGATTTTCTTATTTGAGAAATAGTACAAGTTAAAATTATATGTAAAAATTACAAAATATACTTGTGCTTTATACAAATCCACGTAGTGGACCCATTGGCTTGAAATTTTGCACATATATGTTTGAAAAAAGAAGAAAGGAAGAAAGAAAAGGAAAGATGAATCATGTCAAACGCATTGATTATAAAACACTTTCCAACACAATAATACTTTTGTGCCAAATTTAACGATGAATTGTACTTCATGGGCGAGATTTTAATTTAAAGGCAAAGCGACAGGAGGGCTATCTGCCTAAGGGGAATTTCTTGGGCGCAATACCTTTTTAAGGGTTTTTGACGTGTGTTCACGTTACATCTGCAGGAAATCACTCAAACTCCAGACCCTTAAATCGGCAGCCATGGGATAGGCCAAAACCCAAGACCTTTATACTTCGGCAAGATTTTGGAGACAACCTTAAGAACAACTGTATATCACTATTAATTTGTGAGACCCTGTAAAAAAACTTTAAAATTTATTTTTTCATCTTTTAACTAAAAAGTAAGCAGTTATAAATGGTTATATACTTATTGTATTGTGTTTGAAAAGAATGAATATCTCTACACTGCCATAGACAGTAATGTATTAGAATTCTTTTAAGTTCTCCTGTAGAACTATAAACGCAACAGACACTATTTTCGATCGAGATCCATATTTTAAAATCCTTGATAACATACTTGAATTTTGTTTTATTTGAAATAGCGAATAAGTCTAAAATATGCATTAAAGAATGATTAACCATTTAATGTATTAGAATTCTTTGCGGTGCTGCTGTAAAATAAACTATACATACTTCATACACCGTTTTTTTAATTATGTACAGGGTACTATGCATAGCAATAACATTTATAAATCTCGTAATGATCGATGCATATTTACGGTAGCTAGAGCACGGACGAACAGACGGACTGGGAGACAAATAGAAATCGTAACTACCTTAGTCTTGTTGGAGAGTGTTAAAAATATAAGTATCCTCTCATACAACGTAACCGTACCGCACGGATGCGGACAGCGAGGAATTTCTAAGGTTCCGAGGAGCTTTCCTCAGGTTTAGCAGTCTAAAATATTCCACCGGCTAAAAAATAAAAGAATGCAATTTTGTAATTCGTTTACGTAAATCACGGATTATGTAAGTTACGGATTTTTAAAAATTCTCACTCAAATACCCATATCTTACTGTTATCACATTAGGGAAGATTTCGATTTCCCAAAGAATGAAAATATCGCCAAGGTGGGTTCATTTTTGCGAAACTTTTTTTCGTGTCGTACTTGGCGATTTATCTCCAAAAGTCGCCAAGATTAACGACATTTAGCGCAATTTTTGAAAAAGAGACACACGACCGTCATTGGATTATTAGCTAACAATTTATAGTAGTATAGTAATGTGCTTGAAATGGATGAATGTCTGTGAAACTCCCTTTGACAGAAACTGTCAAAGGGAGTTTTTCAGACATTGGAATTTTTTTTGGGAGGATTGGAATTTTTTTGAGTTCTGTAGAAGAACTATAAATGATAGACGCACTATTTTTGATATATAGCTGCAATCTGGAAGATTTTTCAACTGCAGATCGTGGTTGCTTCTCACTTGCAGAGTAATACTGTCTTTCATATTCGCCAGGTTTTCCTGACGTCCTTGACAAACACGATTTTTTAAATATCCCCACAGCCAGGGTTGCCAGGTCGCCAAACCAAATAGCCGGACAGACCAGCCAGTTTGGCCGGACATTTGGGTAAAAGGCCGGACAGCCTACAATATTGAGGATTTTGTCTCAGTATTAATGGGTACAACAAAAAAAATTGTATGTAAAATCAAGCTTTTTTGATTATTACCATGAATCTTGTTAAATTCTAATGAAATATAAATAACATCGAATGCCAAATCATTCCAAGTACTTTATTACTAATCAGCCAAAGTCACCAGTAAACAGCCTAACAAAAGCCGGACACCGTTAAGTTTGGCCGGACACGCAATCCAAAAGCCTAACTATGTCCGGCTTTATCCGGACGCCTGGCAACGCTACCCACAGCCAAAAAATCACCGAGATTAAGATCTGGGGAACGAGATGGGAAGGTTTGTAGAAACGCAGTACTAATTATCCTATCATTAGTAAAATCTTGCCGAAGAAACTGCTGTGCACTGTGTCCATTGCGTGGAGGCGCTCCATATTGTCTTCTCTATCTCTACTTATTATAAAAGATGTCTGTGTGTCTGTCGGCGGCGTTACAGACAAACGGCTACACCTAGAAACACCAAATTTGGTACTAGGGAAGATGTAAATATGTAGTTGTGCACCTCGAAGCGATTTTTTTCAAAAATCGACCTAGCATTTTTTTAAAAATGCTTTATGCGATTTTTGGCATATTTTCTCACCTAATTCGCAATAACGGCGGAAATTACACTTGCAGCAAAATGGCATTTGTATCATCGGATAGAAGAGAAATTTTTCTTTTAAAAGCAGTTTGTTCTGAATATGTAACACAATTCATTGATTTTTAGGAATTTTTATAGAAAGTATCTGATTTGACGAATTTTTTCGTAAAATAATTTTAAAACTGTCGCACCTTGAATTCTATCCTTCATAACTTTTTAATATTTTGACATAACGTGAAACATTCTTTTCTCCCTCTTTTGAAATAAAAACGAAAAAAATTGTGTAAATTGGGTGATTTTGTACGAATTTTAATGTAACCTAACGCTTAGAATTTAATAGCATCAACGAGGAGAGTTTTCGCCATTACATTAATTGATCATGGCACGAGATAATTTTGTTGCATTGCCACAAAAAGGATTACAAAAAAGGGGGTTTTTTTTCAACCAATGGAGTTTTTAAATGGGATATCGGAATTTCAATTCGCAAGTGAGGATCTATGACATCAAATGCTTTAAGATACGTAAAAATTACGCCACAATTTTAACGCATTTATCCCTGCTCTTTTTTTTTCTTTAACATAAGGAGGCGATATTTTGATTAAAACTTACGTTAGCAATAAACTGAGAAATTCATTATTATTATTATCAGTGGTATTTTAATCTGTTGCTTATTTAAAAATTGAAATATTTTAACGCAGCTAAAAATGTTCTTCATTTTAAAAGCTACAAAGTTTGTTTTAAAGTTGGATATATTACAAATTTTCTATTTACATTTTTATTTTTCGCATTTAATTATGTCGCAGGCATATATGTTTCCTAACATATGCATGTTGCGAGTATAGTTTTATTTTAACGTTGGATTACGTTCCTCTATAGCTTTTTTTTTAACATAAGGAGGAGCGACGTTGAAAACTTCCTTTCTTTTAATTTTGGAGCCTTTACACTGAGTAGCTCGACGTATAGAGAGCTCACAGTACAGGTGTTTTAATTCTGACCATCTTGTATATCCGGCAGTAGTTACAACAGAAGAGACTACCTGAATTATTTTTTTCTTTTTTACGACCTATTCCTATATAAAGAAAAGAAGTTTTCAACGTCGTTGTAAATTTTAATATGATACCGTTTGCTACTGAGCGAAATATCAAATTAACTCCCTCAACCAACTGAGGTATCTTTTACGACAGTTTAAACAGTGACATCATAAATTTAAAAAAATGCGTGAAATTTGTAAACTCTGCAACTCTAACGACCTGTCACAATTATAGCGGTTTTTAAATAGCGATTGTTATTAATTATTAGTGGCATTTTAATCCGTTGCTTATTTAAAATTGTTTATAGGTTTTCTAACATATGCATGTTGCGATTATAGTTTTATTTTAACGTTGGATTACGTTCCTCCATAGGGGTACTTTATAAAGGGTACTTTCCCAATTTTGTCCTCTTTTATGCCCAGAACAGTAACTGGAAACCGAGGGTTTATGTATATTTTTGCGCTTATAGTACGAAATGGCAAATAGGAGGATAGTTTAAGTTTCTTCAATTCTTTTTGTCTTTTTTTTTTCATATTAGCAATAGAAATTAGAAAGGAAAAATTCTATATCGCATGTGTTTGGTTTTTTTGTGATCATTTGTGTCTTTTCAGCATATTTTCTGTTATACAGTGCCATATATCGGTGTTTCTGGAACTCTTTTTTTTCGCGTAATCCGTTTCCCCATGTCATGAATAATGTGTTCAACAATTTTGGAGCCTTTACACTGAGTAGCTCGACGTATAGAGAGCTCACAATACAGGTGTTTTAATTCTGACCATCTTGTATATCCGGCAGTAGTTACAACAGAAGAGACTACCTGAATTATTTTTTTCTTTTTTACGACCCAGATGTTTTTGTCAACGTATTTTAGCTAGGTCTGGACCTACTGCCGTGGTAACTTAATGGCTACTTCAGTGAGAAGTGCTACTTCTACTGAAACATTGTAAACCAGTGTTCCAGGCGCTTGTGTACAATGTTTTAAGTTATTCAATGGTATGCATGAGATGACGTCAAATTATGACGGAATTTTGATTTCCTTTTCTGGTCGGTTTTTACTGGAGATACGTATGCATATTGTGTTGCTGTATTAAATTTATCATTTTTTAAATCAAACTTGGTGTACACCCAGGGCCCGATCATCACAATATTGGGCCCAGGGCAAACACAAATTTTTGGGGCTTTGCACCGGACCATAACTATTTTACGGGAAATTGCACGAAAACAGTATTATGCATCTAAGTTATTTTAGATACATATAGCTACTTAAATATACTGTTTGTTTAAACACTAAATATAAATACAGTGCGCACCAGTTATAACGAACCAGAGATATAACGTACTATCAGTTATAACGTACCTAAAAGCTAGGTCCCGATTAAAGTCCTATATTTATAATGTTATTTCAGTTTGCATAAAACGTACTTAACAAAAGTGCATACTACGGCTATAACGTACTTTTTATACCAAAGCCAAAAATAAAATTTTGCTTTTCTTAAGAATTTTATTTCCTTGTTCTCGGAAATTTCAGTACCTTCAAAAACGCTCATTGTCAGTTTTCAGATTCTCTAGCGAGATGAAAATGTGTATGAATGAAGGGAACGATATTTTATCTTTTTTGCCTGCTAGGTAGGGCTAAGAACAAGACCATGTTTTTTATTTGTCACTCATCAATGTAAATGCCTCCTGAAAAACCCTATCTGTTATGATTCTGATAATAGTGAAGAAGAAACAGAGGAGACTATACCACGCATATCCGACGCATTAAATGCTGCAAAAACATTATCACGATTTTTTGAATGCCGCAGTGATGATGCTGAGACTCTACAAAGGTCTATTATGGATATCCAAAACAGTATTTTTAAAGTAGCATCTGCCCATTTAAAACAAACGAAAATTACAGATTATTTATCTCAATAAAAATTGTAAGTAATAAAGAGTTTTTGACATATTTTTCGATACAAAATTTTTTAAAGAATATAAATTTTTTAACAAATGAAATTTTTTTATCAAACATAAATTTGTTGAAAAATACAACATTTTTGGGCCCTTGAAATTGGTGGGCCCAGGGCAAATGCCCCGGTTGCCCTGCCGATAAATGGGCCCTGTGTACACCTTGAATTTTTCTAGGGATTGCACATCGTTTGTGTTTGTCATCACTCCATTCAGACATAGGCTCGTTCGTCGTGGCCGAATCCTTGTTGAGGATGTGTCTGTCTGTCAAATGTTGGAATCGACTTTCCTTAACTTCGAGCCAAGTGGTGTGTGTCTATTGAAAAAGGAAAAGGAATGGAAAGTTGTCCATGTGTAATGTCCTGGATGTTCCTTTGGAATTCCTACCAGGATCCAACTGAGTTTCAAGTCAATATTGTGTCGTGCAGAGTAATCTATGAGTAATGCTTCATCATTCACACTCAGGAATTATATAATTGGCCTTATTGGGACCATTCCAGTCTGTAATTATTTGTCTTATATGTGTTGTCTAATATGTGTCTTATATGTGTATCCTTTGTATATACAGGGTGCCCAGCCTTAATGTGACCTAATAGCTAATTCCCGAACCGTTCGGTTTAGATATGCACTTCCAATTTGAAAAATGTTTTAAAAAAGGTAAAGAATGTTTTTACGTGCTTTTCAAACCAAAAAAACCCATTTAGAAAAAAATTACAAAAATTAAATTTTTTATACGGTCCCCAGGTCCTATCACTTATATTTAGGCAAAGATGCAATAGAGGGCAAAGATGCAATACAGGCAAAGATGCAATACAACAAAAGCATAGGCAAATTGCATATTTAGGCGAAGATGCAATACACAAAAACAAAGTAAACACAAAGAGTTCCATTTTATTACGATAAAAAACTGACCAAGTTATGGAACTTTCAAAATCATACATTTCATCCATTTTCAAGAAGCTAGTAAGGGACCGTCTTGAAAATCGCTGAGAAAATGGATGAAATGTAATAATATTCAGTTTATCAACCACGAGTGAGTATTCTCGTAAGTGACAATGAACGTGCTATATTACTTTCAATAAAAATGCAAGTGACTTTTATGATGATGTTAGAAAACAGATGAATAGTTTCAACAAAATTACCCGCTCTTTGAGCATGACTGCTTACTTTCTTCACAGTCACTAGTAAAACTTACTATGAAAAATCTAAATGCAAAATCTATTCCTAAAATCCAATTTTAGATTTCGCGTGTAATGTTCGTTATTAAACGTCAACTCTAAGGCCCTATGCCAAGGTTAGCCAACTTTTTTTGTACATAGGATTTATACTTTATCTTAAAAATTTGTTGCAATCGACTTGTTGTCATAGGCATGGTCTAAGTGGGGAAGGGGATGCTTGAATTTTACATTGTGTTACGTTTTATTATATTTATCACATTGTATTTTAATATCCGGTGCATTCTAGCGAGCTATGAGTAGATAAGCAAATTATGTGTTTAAACATACGCAATTATATGCTTAAAAATATCTAGTTAAATGAGCTCTGATGGATTTAAAGTATGCTTCTTTTTTTATCACGATCGTTACAAAATTTAAATCCGTCGGAGCTGATTTAGATCGATAATTTTATACTTACGGGCCAAAAAAGTCATGCCCAGGAGAATTCAAACAGCATGAGTAATTAATGACAATAATCTTTCGACTATATATTTTAAGGAGTAAGACAATTGCGTGATGCATCTTTCTGCAGCGGTATCTTAGAGCAATCTATTTATAACATATGCTAACGTATGCGGTACCAAAATCGACGATATTTGTATGCTGGGAACGTAATGCTGGGAACGCAACAACTATATGTAAACATTAGCGTAATAACAATAACACACGCGCAAAAATCTAAATTAGCTGTTCAATGACGTCAAGCGAAGCAAGCATATTCGTTATTGGTTACGCATTTCATGCAGTAGCTAGATTACAAAATAATGCATATGCGAAAAAGCAAAATTTTTGAATCTTTTCACAAAGCGTTCATCGCACATTAAAAGAAATTACCTTGCAGTGGGATGAAGCATATTTTAGCCATATCCTGTTTCTTTTATATTTTTGTAAACAAGTATACGTTTTTAAATAATGCAACCGTTCTATGAAACACCAGATTGCTAACTTTGGCACATTAACCCCGCAGCTGCTGCAATTAAGAAGTGTTTCGGTAGCAATTTGTACGACACGATATCACCCAATACAGTATTTTTATAATAATTTTATGAATTTAAATGTCACCAATTATGTCTTTTCAGGCATCTTGCAATGTTAGTACTTGGCTTTGTCCCCATGGCCACCATCAACTTTTATCATGACAACCAAAATTTGTAGTAACCCTAACCTAAATAAATTTCATGACAAATACTGTTAAAACAAAGAAACATGATTTTCGTTGAAATGAGTCCAACACTGCATTGTTTCGGACAACACTGCACTGAGTATGTAGAACAGTAAGCTATGGGGCGGCTAGTATATGAAAATACTAATAATTCTTTTTAAAAATTTCTCCCACCGAGAATTCTGTCCTAGTCTAATGTAATCACGTGTCATGTCGTCGTTTTCTTAGTTAAAACATCGTAAGCGATTGACCATAATTGGCTTCGTAATGGACCGGCCGATTGACAGCAACTTATTGACAAGCCCTGATCTATTGCGTATGCTATCTACAATAACGCGGAAAGATTACCTGTGTGAAAATGGCAACCCCTAAACACGAAATAAAATTTATGTATACGTTTCCCCCCACCTTTTTTAAAGCCAACAATCAAAATTTCTTTTTTTGACAAAGCGTAAAGTCTTTTTTGACAAAGCCTTGGCACCTCCAAACACGAATTTAAGCATAAAATTTACAGGTACGCTTCGCCCAGCCTTTATTTAGTTTTATCCACCTTTTATGAAGCTATATTTAAAAAATAGTTTTCGACATTATTTGTCATAGAGCACCCCCATATAGGAATTTTTTTTAAAGTATAATTTTGGCCCTAGTTTTCCGAACCATTATTTAAATTTGCTCATCTTTTTAAACGGTGTTATTCGAAAAAAATCATGTGATTTTGGTACATAATTACAAATAAACTCATTATGCCAGGCACTTCAAAATTTTGAAAACTGACTCTTTACAAGCTGTACTACATACTGAAAAAAAACGATAAACCTGTATCAGTTTCAAAGATTTAGAAAAAATTCTTAAAATTCGGAAATTTTCGCAAAGCGTGTCACTCTTCGAAAGATCCTGCAGCTCAGATCCATGTTTAAGAATTTTTTTCTGAAAAATTTCTCAAGAACCACAGCTTTTTCGCTTATTGCAGTGTGTAAAAACAGCTTATGAAGACACTTCTGGAATTTTTTGGAGACCATGAAGCTATTAGTTTATTTCAATTTGTGTACCAAGACTAAAAAACAGCGTTCTTTTTTTTTTTTCGAAGAACAGCCTTAAAGTCGTCCATCGACAATTTCTTTTTTCAGAAAGTGTGAAGTTGGCACCCCGAAGCACAAATTTAAGCGTAAAACTTATATATAAGTTTCCCACCTTCTGTAAAGTTGTAAATAAAATTTTAAAAAAATGTTTTTGATCTTGTTTAATGTGTTGCACCCCAAATAGGAAATTAATATAATGCCATAATTTTGCCGAAGTTTTGCACAACCATTATTTAATTTCGCTCATCATTTGTAGTTATAAATAATTTAGAAAAATGTTTTGACCTTATTTAACATATACCACCCCCAAATAGGGCTATTTTAGGTATACTTTTGCCCAAGTTTTTATCACCTTTCATAAAGTTATAAATTGTTTTTTGACCTTATTTAACATGTAGCACCCCCAAATAGGAAATTTAAAAATAGGGTTGAAAGTATTAAAAATTTCGGTTTGTCTGTCTGACCGTACGTCCGTACGCTTTTTAATTGTCTTCAAATATGCATCGATTACTACGAAATTTATACATGCACCTATTGAAAATAGAGTATATAGAATTTATCGATATTTTACAGAAGTATTCAAAAGGATTCCAATACATTAAGCTCCATGAGCGAGCAGTTATTTTTTAAACCATAATTTAGAGATATTCGGGTATTCCAAGAGAAACAAAATTGATACATAAAGTATTACAATACAAAGTTATTCATCAAAAAGAGTGCGTCTGTCATTTATAGTTTCTTCTACAGGAACACTCAAAAATATCCCAATACATTATTGTCAGTGGCAGTTTTACAGACTCACCTGTTCAGACATTCAACTGTTTGAGGGAGACATACGTCCAAGGACGGTTTCCCTCAAAAATTGCACCAAAGTTGCAAGCTTGGCGACTTTAACCTTTCTACCATAGGCATAATCTGAGGGGGGCAAGGGGGGGCAATTGCCCCTGCAGTTTTAAAAAATTGCCCCCCTAGTCTAAAAAGTCAGGGGGCAAAGTTAAGGTTTTGAACACAGATCATGCATTTATAACCCAAATATACTATCAGATTCTTAAAAAAAAAAATTCCCCCTGCAAGATTCAACAAAAGAATAGAATCACAGAAGCTTTTCAACCCAACGGGAACAATGGCAGATTCTACAAAAAAGGGCCAAGGTAGGCAATTTCTCAGGAACACAAAAATCAAGGGACAGCGATTTTAAACTTG
>JAWZYV010001950.1:0-15933 GCA_038373885.1 Cheiracanthium punctorium | reverse complement strand
CTTTAAATTGTTACAGCGAATTTAAAAAACTGTTTGTTTTAAAAAAGAATTCGAAGGTTTAACTTTAGTTTTTTAGCATCTATAAACTTGAGATATTGGATAGCGTTGCAATTTATTTGAAGGCAGTTTTTTTTCCTCCAGAATAATAGTGCAGATTGTTAAATGGTTATAATGGATATAAATAACGCGTGCGACAGCAGTTAATAATAGGAACATCTGATAAATATAACGGGCACAAATGTCAAGCCTTCTACTGTCTGATAAGCATTATCGATTGCACTTTAAGCTTTGTGTAAAGCTATAAAATATTTGCATTTGATTACACAACCTTCTATATAGTAGAGCGTGCAGTTAATACAATTGTTTCCGAAGTTGAAATTAGAAAAATTAATGTTAATGCAGAGCAACTTCTCGTGCAGAATTGGTGCAAGTAATGTAATATAACGGAGAAACATTTATTCCATGCTGTATTGGTGTTTTTACAATACTTCTAGTCTGAAAAATCAAATATAAATTTTCCTTTTTAATTAAATTATGAAATGCTCCCCGGTA
Organism: Cheiracanthium punctorium; assembly: GCA_038373885.1. Taxonomy (NCBI): domain Eukaryota; kingdom Metazoa; phylum Arthropoda; class Arachnida; order Araneae; family Cheiracanthiidae; genus Cheiracanthium; species Cheiracanthium punctorium. The sequence continues at coordinate 15,381 of JAWZYV010001950.1, read as the reverse complement.
TAATAATCTAAAATGTTGGATACATGAAGAGGACGTTAACTTGTTTGGCAGTTGATTGGACAAACTGATCTCTTGATCGCCATTATAAAAAAAATCGCTTTATTATTAGAGCTAAAGCTGTGAAAATTTTGAATTCATGCGATAATTTTTCAGATCAACATTACTAATACGCGATTTCTTATAGCTCAAATTGTGTAAATGCAAAGCTTGAGAAAAGATGAAATATTTTCAAAGTGTGGAATTTGCATCGGGCCCTATAAAAATCTATTTGTGCTAATTCTGTGCTTTAATATTTAATCTAGAAAAATCTAGCAGTTAATGCTGCTAATTTTTAACTAGTGTTAAAACTTTTTAATTCAAATTCTTATTTTATGTTTTAAGTAACTAAGCAAATGGTTGTTTCGCTTTGAAAGTGCGAATACAATCGCTGATTTTTTAATTAAACTCTATATCAATATTGTCAATCTGCGTTTATTAATATTGAAATTACCTCCACAAATTTGTCGCTCAATTGTCAATTTAACAAACGTTAATTGGCACACTAACTTAATATTGGCACACTATTGCTGGTCACAATCAAAACACGTCACAATCAAAACGTGTAAAACGTGTAAAACGTCACAATCAAAACACTAGTCTTAACCTTGCCTTCAATTTTAAAACTTCCGATAAGATTCCATTGAAAGCGAAAATTGAACGTGAACTTAGTCTTCGAAGATATTCATACGGACATTAAATTTAATTTCCTTATGAATAAGAAATCTGCAGTTGAGGCCAGCTTTGCAGAGTTTCCTTGTTTGAACATTATTGATGAACTGATTTTTGGAATACATTCCTCCCCCCTAATAAGTTATTGGGTTTTTTTTATTTTGAGTAAAAATATTTAGATAGGTTCTGAACGTATCAATGCAAATTTATGGCATTCTTATGTACAATTTACCAAAACTAATTTAGATCCCGAAAAATGAATTCAACTGAATGAGTTAAAGTTGGTCGTATTAAGTCATATATGAGTGACATTTTCAGAATTTATGGATAAGATAGTGATGTGCTAAACTATTCTCTTAAATTGATCTTTGAAAGGGCCCTAAACAGATTTGTGATTTAAATAACTAATATGTAAAGACTAGTATATGTTGCTCCTGTATTATGGTAGGAGAACCTGTCCCCTCATGGACGAGATTTAATCAAATTAAATGGTCAATTTTCAGTCTAAATATTATTCAAAGTATTAATTTAATGTTCTGCTTCTTTATTGCACTCTAATTGTCTGTCTTGGAAGTGTGTTTTTAAGGATAAGCAGCATAGGGTCATTAAGATGGCATGTTGAAGACATGAGTAGTTGGAAGCGGATCCAAAAGTTTTTAACTTAGAGATGCAGCTTCAAGCCAATATTCTCTTGAATAATCAAATGTTCTTTAAATCGGTACTTACAAGCGAGAACGTCAATTTTACTTTGAAGTTTTGAATTTCAGTAATTTGGAGAACTTCCAGCTTACTATACATAAAAGAATTTTTTTTCTAATTTTAATCGATTTTCTTAATTTTTCATAGTAAAACTCTAATTTGAATGAGAAGTTAAATCTGTTAACTCAGCGGTTCTCAACCTTTTAACGTCGCCCCCCTCCCCAACAAAGGCTAACTTACTATGGCGCCCCCCCCCCCCTCACATTTTTCAGCATACATTGTTTTTTAATCTTTGACAATGAGCATTAAGTGGAATTTTCTACAAAATAATGTTATCAGTAAAGTTTAAATGAGCATTTTAAGCGAAAATGGATATATTTTTGAGTAAAAATGAGAATAAATAAGATGATTTTTTAAAAGCATGCATCACTACTTGCTCTTTGGTTTTTCTCCCCCCCCCTGCAAATGCTCTGCGCCCCCTTGGGAGTCGCGCCCCACAGGTTGAGAAACGCTGTGTTAACTAGTATTAACCAAAGTTATTGCATTCACTTCTATCCTTTTTTATCACCTAATAGATTATGAAAACCGAATGAATATGCATGCAGAGCCACAAGTGGAGGTGTGCAAGCGGAGCCCTTGCCCCGTTCGCAATGTTGAGTTCCAGAATAGAAAGGTCAGATTTGTCCCGGATGACGTAATCTAATTGCGGTATGTATGGTATATTTAAGAATGTCGGGAGTAGTCTATGGTCCGTAAATATAATTTTGACCCCCCCCCCACACAATCACTTGTTTGATTTTTGTAACTACAGCTATGCTCCTAAAGCAAAACTTTTATATTTCCGAATAAGGTCTTAAAGTTAATTTCAAAGTTGTTTATGGTGTTAAAGTGCTTTGTCAAAGCGCTATAAACACCTAGAGCCAAATTCTAATTTAGATCGATACATATTTCAGGCCTTAAAGTTGCAGGGCAATTTTATTCATACTAACACAAAATTATACTAATACAATTAAAAATGGTTAAGGGTAGATTCCATAGTTGTGAAAATCTAAATGTCAGTTTCTAGAATAACTTTCTCTGAACTATATTGGTGAAAATGGATGTACGCAAATCTGAATCAACAATTTAGTTTCCAGTTTTGTATTTTAATAAATTGAAGCCTTTCGATCAGTTACACAACGAAATGGTAGAAAAACGATACAGCGTTGTAAGCAATGGTTATGAGCAGTAGCGGATTCAGGGGAGGGGCTAGAGGGCTTCAGCTCCCCAAAAGAGATTGCTAAAGGGTAACATTCTGCTTTATTATACTTTAAATAGGTAAAATGATGATATTTTATAACTTAGCCCCTCCCAAAAGCCTGCACATCGGTTTAGACTAAAATTTTGGTTTCCGCATTTTAATTGGGTGAAATAAGCTTTTTAGACCCTCCCCAAAAAATTTCTGGATGCGCCACTGGTTATGAGCTGGTTACTTAACATTTAGTCCCGAGATTTCAGTTATAAGCATTACAAATCTAATTGAAGAAAATAGTAAATTGAACTGGTCTTCGAAAGCCATTAGAGTTCAGAGAATCTTTTATTCTTTACAGGAGGAATTCTTGTCTAGTTAAAAATAGTCGTAGCCATTTGGAACACTAATTTAGTCTATTAAACTACCGAGCTTATAAAGCTTTAGAAAACACAAGTTGCGTTTAACATACATAGGAGAAATTTCACTAAAAGTGTATTTCGGCGATTTCTTTAATAGAATAAAATGGGTTAAAAGCATGAATTTGCTGGTTTCCCAATTGGTATCTGTGATTGTGGAAAGTTTGCCTGTTCGCGCTCTTTCGACGTTTTCGGTGTAAACAATTTATAGCTCTCGTAATAAAATGAAGTCTGTAAAAATAAATTTGTGCGTCGTAGTATTTTGGACAACCTTTGTGCTGGAAGTCGTCGGTTACTGTTCATAATGCCGAATCATAAAGTAAAGCTTTCTCGCGCGAAATTTATTGGGAGTCAAGTCGGATAAAAATTTAACATTAGTTGTTTTGGAAATACGAGTCCAGGATTGAATAAATCTCAAATTTTAAGAATTCCAATGAATATATTAGCTTTTGAGTTCCATAATTGGAATGTACTAATGTTGCAGTAGTTTCATGACAAAGGAGGTGATGACCCAGACTTTTGTCTGGATCATCACCTCCTTTGAGAGAGACGTTTCTGCTGGCTTTGCCTGAAACTTCGGACAGCGTCAGCATTCATATCTCTAAGCAGCAAACTTTCTTTAATTTCACTTTACTAACATTTTTTTCTCTGGATCGGAGCTCTTCTATTGTCAAAGCTTACTCCTGTAAAATTAGCATTGCAAAGGCATACGTAAGTAATGTTTTTTATCCAGCTGTTTTTTCCCATAATGGAATTTATACAGCTCAGTTTCACGGGAAACTTAGTCTGACCCGATGCACTGCTGATTTTGAGCAATAATAATGAATGGGGAAATAAAGCTTTTAAACTGCTCCTATGAGAATCAAAATTTAATCTCTCTGCAGCAAAAATGTTTCTGCGGATAAAACAATCTTTAAATTGTAATCTCTAATTCCATTCTGGGTGTATGACTTCATTCGTTTGAAGGTTAGACGGAAAGCGTGGTGTTTTTTCAAAGCTCTGTTCATCACCTTATTTTTCAGCCTTTTCAAGATACAAATGTCTCAAGATGATAAAAATCCCCATTGAAATAGCTAAAATTAAAATCGAGGGCGTCAACCGAAAGTATGTTCCTTGCACATTCATAGTTTCTATGCATATTTCAACACATTGAACAAAGAGTGAAAAATTCCAAAACACTGAACTATTTTTTGATCCAGGTGTTTTCCCCATAATGGAATTTATTCGGCTCAGTTTCACGGGAAGAAACTTAGTCTGACCCGATGCGCTGCTGATTTTGGGCAATAAGAATGAATGGGGAAACCAAGCACTTAAACTGCTGCTATGAGAAGCAAAATTTAATATCGGTGTAGCATAAATGTGTCTGCGTATAAAACAATCTCTAAATTGTAATCTTGAATTTCGATGTGAGTGTATGACTTAATTATAGAGCAAGAGCCTGCGGCCGCCTGGCTTCATCATAGTATAAAAGCTATAATTTTCTCTGCGCATATTCCCCAATAGAGGTAGGAACAATCGGCCACTATAGAGCTTGGATGATCGTGGCTTTGGCAGGTAACAGGTGGCAAAGGTGTATAAAATTGCAGAAAATTTTCGTCATTTCATAAAGCTTAATTTTTTTATATGTTCTTCTTCGCAGTACTAGAAATCACTTTATTCCTTGCCAGACACTTTTCCATCGTGGCAAACCCCCGCCAGACAATCTCAAAGTCATGGAAAACGTAATTCTATTACGAGCGCGCTGCAGCATCGTAAGAAAGTCAGAAGTAGCAGTATAAAATGTGCTTGCACTTTGTGACAGCTTGACGTACTTCGTCGCGGGAGTTCACGAACACAACACTTTGAGATTGTCTGGCGGGGGTTTGCCACGATGGAAAAGTGTCTGGCAAGGGATAAAGTGATTTCTAGTATTGCGAAGAAGAACATATAAAAAAAATAAGCTTTATGAAATGACGAAAATATTCTGCTATTTTATACACCTTTGCCACCTGTTACCTGCCAAAGCCACGGTCATCCAAACTTTATAGTGGCCCTTTTTTCCTACCTCTGTTGGGGGAGGGTATACGCAGAGAAAGTTTCAGCTTTTATACTATGACGAAGGTCTAGCGGTCGCTGGCTCTTAGACTATTAGTTTGAAGGTTAAACGGAAAACGTTGTATTTTTTAAAAGCTCTGTTCATCAGTTTCTTTTTCAGCCTTTTCAAGATAAAAATGTCTTAAAATAACAATCCCAATTGAAATAGCTAAAATTGAAATCTAGGGCGTTAACCGAAAGTCTGTTCCTTGCGCATTCATAGTTTCTATGCATATTTCAACTTATTAAACAAAGTGAGTAGGGATGGACGCGAGACGCGAGAAATCTCGCATTGTCTCGCGTTCTCGCGTTGTCTCGCGAGACGACTCAGGCAATTTTTTTGCGAGACGAGACGCGAGACGAGAAAGGAAATATTTTGCGAGACGAGACGCGAGACGAGACAGAGTCTTGTCTCGCGCGAGATTTCTCGCGAGAATTTTCCGTCTCGCATAAGAAGCTTGTGAGAACTATTTTTACCAGAGTATATTTTAAGACATTTTTACTAGGTGGCACTAAGGTTATGAGTTAAACCTATGAAACATACCTGTATATACTTTTCGAATTTCCTGTTTTCGCGTAAAACGTCAAACCCCATTTAAGGAAGATTAAAAGAAAATGAAGAAGAAAATCCAGGGCCGTAACCAGACGGGGTCAACGGGGCTGATCCGTACCTAGCAGGCTTTCATCTCCCCTAAGATTTTCAAAAAAAATTGTAAATTTGCAGATAAATACGAAATTTTAGAAATGACTGATTTTTAACTATCGTTAAATCTTAGCAGGCCAGGACTGGGAGGGTAATGGTCCGCACCTTTCAAGAGAAGGAGGGGCCAGGGTTATTGTGTAACCGATAAATGATAGGATGTGTTGAACTTTCGGGGTATAGGTGTGGTATGGTGTTATAATTAATTAATATTAATTAATTATGATTGATAAATCAATGCATTAATAAAATTATTATAATTAATTTATATAATTTATATAAAACTATTAATTTATATTAATCATGTAATATTAATTATTCCCTTGTTTGGGACGCCTCTCTCAAAAAATTTTGAGAACAAATTTTTCGAAAAATTTTGATTTAAAATGAAGTGTTTAGAAGCCTTCTGGGAGCGCAATTGCGGTTGCAAAAAATTTTGTATGTGTCATACTTCAGTTAAGTGCTTTCAGTATAGCGGTTATGATTTAAAATAAAAGACAAATCGATACATTTTTACAACTTGTTTATAGTGAAAACCAACCAATAAAAGTGATGTTGCTATTGATTAAGGGCGTATTTTGAAGAAGCAAAATATCTCTCACGGTCTTGGCACGCACATTAAGATAAACTTGAAAACATTCTTGAAAATGAAATTGCACTATAAAATTTTTACACATTCTGCAAAATTTCAGATATTTAAGAATTTTTTTCCGTAAGTTTGCTATCTGATATAGGTTTATCACTAATTTAAGTGTATAGTACAACATGTAGAGAGAATTTCCAAAAATCTTGAAGTACTTAACGTAATTAGTTTATTTGTGTTATGGGAATCAAAAGATCATTTTTGAAATATACTGTTAAGGGTGTTCCTTTTCAAAAGGGATCGTCATTAGAGGACTTTTGAACAGCTGTAAAAACAAGATGTTAAAAACTCAAAAAAATTAATATAAGTTACTCATTAACTGTATTATGTTCTAATATTAACAGTAAACCTGTATATCGCATGCAATTTTCAGAAAAAAAATCTTAAGCACGAAAATTGTTTTCAAAAATGGGATAAAATGTTACCAGTTTAAAAAAGATGCTGCAAAATTCTGCATGCTAAACATTTTCTTCCCCTGAGTATTCCGTAACTTTTATAGGTGCACTGCAGACACGTATCCAGAAAAACATTTTGGAGGGGGTCCAAACGGTAAAAAAGGAAGAATTTTTCCCAAAAAGACTATATCACCATCATTTTAGTAACAAAAATCAAAATTTCGGGGGAAGTGTGTGTCCGGACCCCCTTAAATACATCCATGGTGCACTGATTCTAACAGTTCACGGTACAACTTGTAAATAGACATTCTTAAAATTTTCCGAATCTCTAGCGCAATTTGATATTTTAAAAAGCTGCTCAAAAGGTTCAAGTTTTCCTAAAAGAACAACATTAATGTGAAGGTTAAAGAAGGAAAGGTGGTCAGTTTTCGTGAATTGGGTACGGGTTTTCGCAAAGCTGTAGACTCTAGAAGGCTTTGATTTAAGGCAAATATAACGCCACATGGGTGAGATATGGATGCCGTGAACATGTGCACACCAGACCGGCTGCTGGGTTCTTCGAGTTTCAAATTTCAACGTTTTACAGCTATTTCCAATGGTGGAATGATCATCTTTTCCCAATAAAACTACTTAAATTCTTGTAAAAAAATTTATTTACAAAAAAATATTTTATGATAAAACAATACAGAATTAACACCGAGTGCACGAAAAAGTTTTTAAAACGATGTTTACAAGTAAAATTACAAATTAAATAAAATAGAGACTCAATTGTGTAAAGACAATGGAATGGAACTTTAAAATATTAATAAATGATAATATTTACTTAAGAAATTTGAAAAGTAAAAGTTGAAAACATCATTTTTGATATTAATCGTATTAGACAAACATTAACTGTAAAAAGGAAATATATTCTTATCAAACAGGTTCTTGATAACGTAATCAGACTATCGAAAAAGCCAATATCCATAACAGAACAACGTTGAAATCGGAAAAATTCTGAATCATATAGCACAATATTACTATTATAATTATGTAGCATACAGAAAAGCGTTGTGTAACGACTATAGAACTCTCGCTAAAAATTATCGTGGAAAAGTACTAATGGACAGTAATCAACAAATAAATAAACTGTTCAGTAATTTAAAATACGTATAAACAGAAAGTAAGACGTCTATTAGCCACCTGAGGTACTATAATGAAAACTAAAAATGCACTCACAGTAATGCTATTAGAAATATTAGGCAAATAATTATAATTATCGTTAATATAATCTTGTTTTCATTAATATAAAAATTAGACTTATTTAAGAGACTTGAAGTTGTCGTTAAAGTAAACAGTAGAGATTTAATCAGGGAGGGAAAAGTCGTACTATATCCGCATTATTCGTAATATTGCTATTAGGTGTACCGGAAAATAATGCCATTTACACTAAATTCAAACAAATAAGTTTTTAATTACCATAAAGCTCTGTCTAAGCATAGGATTTATATTTTTTACAATTTAACGCAAGATACAGACATTTATTTTTCTTTGAGAGGGCGGCCATCGATCCTTTTTAGAGAATTACTTTCAGAATGTCCATAAATTGAATTTTAGGTATTCGCGGGGACTGTATTTTGCATCAAGAATGGTATATATATTTTTTTTTCTTAGAGATTGAGGGATATGTGAAAAGAACGTTTTTGCCGCCTATCCCTTCCCCCTTCCGTTCCATAAGTTAAGAATATTGATTATATATATTTATAAGAATAAATGTTTTAGTCTATTCTATAACTAACTTATTTTGGTCAATGACCTTTTGCCTTTTTCCTAAATTTCAAAAATGAAAAGCATTAAGTATCGTCAGTAGATTTTGCGCACTGCAGTAAACAGTTGTTTAAATCTGAGTTTTGCAAAACAAGGGTTTGCAGCTTTTACTCTTGAAAAGAAAAAAAAGGAAGGGAAGTGTAACAAAGTGCATGACAAATTTTGTTTACAACAAGTCTGGGAACAGACTCAAATTCAAACAAAATCAGATTGTTTGTTCTATTCAATAATAGATACACAATCTACGTACAATGCCATTCCCAGAGAAAACGGGCGCTCATCTCCACTCTTTCACAGTAGGAGGGGAGAAAAAATTTTCAGTAAAAGAAAGCCTCGCCTATTTTGCTTGCTACTCTGGACAACAGTCATTATCAAATTCTAGGAAAACTCGTGTGTGTGTGAAGAGGATCTGCCGTCTCCTGTCTTGCCGCTTTGCAAAAAAAGAGGGCTTTGCAACAATACACATGTAAACAAACCTATTACTATCGTATAGTCGTTCATTTTTAAAGGATTAAACTTGCTAGAGCAAGTTTTCCGTACATTCTGAACACATTGAATTAATTTTAGGTAACTGAACAAAAAAACGAGCTTTTGGTCATCTTATGGTATGGAAACGAAATTCGATGGTTTTCACTCACAGTCGTACAGATAAATGCTTTGGCCACACAGTGGTTGCGATCAGTGGTTTTTCCTCTTGTATTGGATCCTGTGCTTTGCAGTTGCAGTGCAAATACTTCTGTTTTAAAAGTTACAAACGCAAAACAATTGTAAAGGTAGTTTATCCTAGCCTTTGTACGAGGTTATTAACATCTGCGTACGTTTTATATACATTCGACTCGCAATTTAACGACCTCCACGGGACTCGGCAAGTTGGACGTTAAATCAAATATTCGTTAAATCGAAAGCTTAGAAAAGGTATTTGGAAAACGGTCTGGACTTCATCAGAGGGTCGTTAAATCGGGAAGGGTCGCAAAATCGCGAGTTGCCTGTAGTTTAAAGGATTTTTCAGCGGTAAGATGAATTTTGTATGACCACGGTTTTTCATACCTAACTGTAAACTTTTTCAATTTAACATGTCATCTACTTTTGCTTTATTTCATGAGTGGATGTGGAAAGAAGCCCATATTTCAATTAAAAAGTTTTGTTTAAATTGTTTTGTACGATTAAAAAAAGCATTGACTGAGCCAGTGATGACGAGGACTGTGACGAGAGCGGCAGTAGCGCCAATGAGGATTGCTAATTATATTAATAAATGTAAAGTTTCTAGCACTGTTGTATGAAAGAAGTGTTAGTAGAGAAAAATACATGTAGCAAAAAATGACTTCGATTAAGTAAGATTTTTCGAGTTTTATTTTCTTCTTCGAGTACTTTTCTTGATTCAAACTTATATCGTGTGATTATATGCAGCAGTGAAAAATTATTCCGAGTATAACGCGCACCCGGAGTTTTTGCCTTAAATTTTTGAAAAAAAAGTGCGCGTTATACACGAGTAAATACGGTACTTACATGTGATTTCTTTGATTAAGGCAACGCTACACTAAGGCGATCTCCCAAGGATGGGTGGGTGCCTTGGCAGGAAGACTTTCTAAGGGGTTCTACGCGTATTCACGTTACAGCTGAAGAAAACCTACCAAAACTCCAGACCGTTAGATCGATAGCCACGCGATAGCATCCGTACCCGGGACCTTCACAGTTCGGCCGTCTACCATTTTCAGTGACATAACCACTGTGCCGTTGCGAGGCAATTAGTACTTACAGTTAGTGCATGAAATACAGTTAAACTGTATTACAAAATCATTGAAAAAATAGATAATTATTTGATAATTAGCCTCCCCCTCCCAATTGATCACTGATGCCAACATAGATATTGTCACGTTGACACAACGTGCATATTTTTTTTAATGAAAAATTATTAACACAAATCCTAATTAATATTGTCTAAATTTAAACTAATATCTATTCTAAATTTAATTTAAAAGTTTTTAATAATAACTATCTTTTAAAGCTTTCAATTTTCCTCTTGGCCTTCTCAATTACAGCGCATTAACGTACTTCTAAATCATTCACTCTTTTCAGCTGCTTTGAAATAAAATAACAGTTGACGCCGGCTAAAAGAATAATAATAACAACACGTCTTCGCTCGCATGTTTCTTTGCTCCAGCTGAAGCCAACGGCGGCTCCAGCGTGGGGGCCATAGGGGCCATAGCCCCCTCCGAACTTTTTGTTTTTGAACTTTAGATTCGTATACTTCACGATTCCTCACGTTCAATTGGCATTTTAAACAATTTATAGGCTATCTAAAAAGTTCAATGGCCCCCTCCGAAAATTCAGCCTGGAGCCGCCCTTGGCTGAAGCAGATGTGTTTGCGGTTTTTTTTCTTCTGCGCAAGAAGAATATTGCTCGAAAAACACCTGCTAAAATTGTTCCAGAAAGTTCGGGCTCTTTCTATAGACACATGTTTCAACGGTTTTTTCTTTTGCAGTTGGAAAATAATTTTTGGTGGGGCAGGCCACTCACTTCACGTGAGGAGGCTTTGCCCACCACGACGCGTTGCACGGATTAGCATCTATGCCCGTTCACACGTTTGGTGACGGGGGGCTTTCACAACGCCGAGATGTTTTTATCAACACGCTTCCCCAAGTTCATTTTGAGTGCATGTATTGTAGAGTTTTAAATGTATAATCCTGCATTTTGAAAATTGGTTACTGTTCCAGTGAGAAAATAAAATAATATGTTTCAAGTTTAAAGGTGTTGAGTGAGACTCCTTATTTAAAGGGAATGTGGTCTTCAAAATGTGTTTTTTCTCCGGATGCTTTTCCGTAACAACATTATGGGTCAATAATTAGTTGACCACCTCCTTCTTTTCTTTTGTGAACCTCCTTTGATGTACCGCTATCTGTGATGATTCCCAGCATTCTCGTGAAATCGGATTTAGTTTGCTGGCGTTCAAGAAAAATGAATGTGGTGTTGCTTTAACTGAAATTTTCTTCTTACAGTGCTACATTTCGCTGACGTATATCTTTAATACGCAATATGGTTGTCGACACGTTTTCTTTATTTTAAATACAATGACGCGATGCTCTTCACGATTGTTCATACCAAATGTGACAACGATTTACATACCTACCATCGTCTCCTTACGATCACCGCCTTCCACCGTACATCTCCAGGACAGATATTCGGTTTCATAGTTCTGATATTGCTGTGTTTTGTAAATATTTAGATAGCTGGAAAATGAGGTTTAAATTGCAAGTGAGTTTTAATGTCTAATTCATATTTACGCATAATCCAGAATTATGAATAAATTATTCAAGTATGCTGTCATTATATTTTCATGGTAGAAATTTCAAACTGATTTAGAAAGTCTGGGTATAATTATTACATTTTTCAAATAGTTGATACAAGTATGCTTACTTTGATATTTTATGCTCTAATTGTGTACTTAATAATCGTGAATTTTTGTTTACTTATAATATTGGCTACATTTCATCAAAATGGATGAATACATATGTAATTAAATTTTATGGATATTTCATATTTTTCTCTTAAATAAATTAATATTTATAAATAAAATGTTTCATCAGTTATTAAAAATGTTTCTTTCACCATAAATAAGGTGACCATACGTCCTTAATTTTCGAGGACAGTCCCCAATTTTTGTGCTTTTTTGCATTTTGTCCCCAAAATGTAAAAAATGCAATTGGGGACAGTTTTTAATTATTACATTGTTTTTTAATTAGATTACAGTTAATTATTTCATTAATTATAAAATGTCCTCAATTTTGTTTCAAATTTGGGGATTTGTCCTAAATTTTACGTTCAAAAATATGGTCACCTTAACCATAAGCCAAGCTATGCGAACGCAAAGGAATGATCTACTGGAGCGTTTGCGCAAATACAAGGCTGGGACTCAGCGGAGCATTTAAAGATCCATGTTGAGAAACAACCCTGGTCACAAGTCTTCTCAGTCTTCTATGTTGTCTCTTCTTTTTCATGGTGTGAATGAACAGGTTAAAACCGGGTTTCCGATTAAATATGAAACCCATATCTCATATATTAAAATGAGGGAGGGGGGGGGGATAAGCAGGCTTCAGTGTAACTATCCCGTCCCCAATTGAAACTTTTATGAATTCACTATTCCATACATTGGGGCCGCTCAATTAGATTATTTTTTTATTTTTTTTTTTTTTTTCGCAACAAGTCCTGAGTTCTGCATCTATTCTAACAAAATTTCAAGCTTTATATGATTTCAAAAGCAAATGTAACTCCCATCAATTGTCTTGCAACTAACTAAACGATAAGTAATTCTTCTTTGTGTTATCCAACAATAGTTTCAACAGAAAAGTTTGCCCTTTTTTTTTTTTTTTTTTTTTTTTTTTTGAGATTCTGCTTTGTCGCATGTAGTTATGATCATATGTTAGTAAAATATTTGCTTCCTGAAGCATGAAAAGCGGGTGCGCAGCTATTTTGAAATAAAACGATTCAACACATCATGTATAGAGTCTGAGCTATTAATGCTACAAATTAAACCTAAAAAACAGTATGTAGAAATAAGACACTTTGACAGTGAAGAGTTTTCGCTGCAAACCGGCTAGATTTTCATCTTTCGATCGCGAATGACACCATATTTTTCGGTCATTATATTTCAATGATCGCAGGTTACTACCAATGACGCAAATTGTACGTCAAGAGTAAAATAATTTTGCTGTTTTCGAGATTCAACATCACTGGAATTAATTCAAATGACACATGTAAGAAGAATTTTCATTTCCTACAGTGCGAAGAATGGGCACGCAGCTGGTAAAAATGAAAAATAAATATTTTTTCGGCGTCATGTCATATTAAATTTGAATTTTCATCACTTCAAAAGCACATATGAGTTAATATAGTAACTAATATATGTACTAGTACACAGACATGCTACTTTTACCGCCTGTTAGCGGAATTCCGCGGAGGTCTTCGAAAACATTCGAACTGGATATTATATCATCGGACTTTTTTTTTTTATGGCCACATTAGAACAATTAAACCTTACAATTTTTTTTTTGGTTCAATATTTGTTTCACTTAAAAAGTGCAACGGAACTTCTGCTACTCTGTTGCAGCTACAAAAGCTTCTTATCTTAAAAGTGTCCCAATTTTCTACTAGAAATATAATTTAAATTTAATATAAAATTTAAGTCTCATTAAGTCTTAAGTTAAATTATTAAACTTAAGTTTTATATAAAATTTAAGTTAAATCCAAGAGATTTTAGTATGGTTATAGACTTTAGTTTCTCTAGCAATGATAACTTCGTGCAAAATTTCAGCCTTTTTTTCTGAACAGCAGCAGCATGTTGGAGTACAGTAATCTGTATAACTAATTGTTATTATTAATATTAATTTTCAATAAAATAGTATTAATGTTACTAAAAATGTGGTAACAAAATTGCAGTCCTTAAAATGCGAGACGTCTCGCGCGAGACGAGACAGCAATTTCTCTGCGAGACGCGAGACGAGACAAAGCGTTTGCGAGACGAGACGAGACGCGAGACGAGACAGAAGTTTACCACTGCGAGACGAGACGAGACAGACCTGTTTCTCGTCTCGCGCATCTCGCGACCATCCCTAAAAGTGAGTGAATAATTCCAAAACGCTGTACAATTTCGCTGCACTAGTCTTAAGTTTTAGTTTTAAATTTCTAATAGCGATTAAAAATGGTTAATTCTTCAATTAAACTGAAAAATCATCATTTATCTGGTGTATATCACGCAATTGTTTAATGAAACTCTGTTTTAGGTTAAAATACTCAACTTCAACCAAACGTACTATACTTATACGTTCAGTGAATCTAATATGTTGTCTTTGATCGGCATTGAATCGAACCAGTGGGAGCCTGCCCGATCGTTGGAAGGACGCTTGTAAAGCAAAAATTTTCACAAGACTACCCGGAGCTGGTGACCCCCAACAAGATATCCGCTTCTGCGAGTGCATCAGCAAATCTTTTTAACAACGGGCAAGATCGGCAAACTCATCGCAGTGCGTTGTCGCGCTGACAGCATGAAATTGAAGGATGTGGCCAAAGCATCGAACTTTCTGCAAAGAACTTTGAACTTTCGGAGAAGAATTCTAAAAAGCTGTGAATTCTCTATCACGACTGTTATCGATGGTTGCTTCCCACGCAATTTGAAGGTAAAGTTGTCCATATACCGAATGTCATCAGTCATAGAATGTTATAGTGCAGAAATTAATTGAAATAGTGGGAAAGCTAAAAACTTCGAACAAAATTGTTAAGTCTTGATATCTGTGACCAGATATTGCCAGACTTGTAATCTTTTGTACAATAAATTAGTAATTCTGTATTTTTGAAGTTTCTTGATTTGAAAATGAATAGTATTGATGCACGAAAGATCTTTTTTTATAAGATCAGATATTTTTAAAAATCCATAATTTTTGTCCAATTGGATCAAGAAGTCTTAATTTTATGTACGTAATTGCACGAGCATTCATTCTTTCCGCTCTAAAATGAGATAAATTTTAACGATTTTCTATATGTCAACGGTACATTTAATGTATTGGGTTCGTCGGCTATTAATTTCGTTCTTTCCCAACAGAATCCTATTTCCCCTTCAAAGCTGGTTTCTCACTCGCGGCATAACGATGCTACATTTTGATGGCCGAAGCAATGCTTGCTTGTGTCAAGTTTAGATTCATACTACGCAGTATTTGGTA
>JAWZYV010001949.1:0-16476 GCA_038373885.1 Cheiracanthium punctorium | reverse complement strand
AACATTCCTTTAACCCTTTGAGGCGCAACCCTTTCCCAATGCTGAAAAAAGGGCATCCGTTGACATCGCTCGACTTAACTACCAGCAAGATGGCGGACGATCGAAACGTTCATCGCGTGCCACAGATCTAGAGACCCCCTTTTTTGACGACAGCTGGCTGTGCTGGCGCATAGCCAGATCTGAGCGGTATCGTAAAGTCTTCGACAAGACTCGATCTTTTATGTAACCCCATAAAAAAAATCGCTTGGAGCTATCTCCGGAGAGCGAGGTGGCCGCGGAAGAAAGCGGTTATCGTCGTCAGAACCTCGACCAATCCAACGGCGAGGAAGCTCGTTTTTTGTGAAACAAAATTTGCAATCTTTTTTTTCCTCCAGTAAAGTCAACTTTGTTGCTGTATTGGTATTACATTATTTTTTTATAAGCCTTCCAAACCCGGGAGAGAATTGTGACATACCCTGTATATATTTATGCATACAGGAGACTCGTTAGTTGTGAAACTATACTTGTAATGTTTCTTTCTCCAGTAAAATCAACTTTGTTACTGTATTGGCAATACATTATTTTTTATAAGCCTTCCAAACCCGGCAGAGAATTGTGACACACAATGCGTATATATTAAGAAAATCAGACCGATACATTTTGGCTTCATGTACTTCATAAGAAAATCAGACCGATACATTAAAAAATTGTTTTAAAATAATAAAATAATATAATATTTAGAATACTTAGAATGGCGAAAACAGGCCTCAATGATTAACTCGTTTTTAGCGGTGGCAACTCATGAACAGGCCCGTTACTTAGCGTTGGCCCCGTCTTACATCACGATTGCATGTTCTATTAGAGTAGGTTGTTTTAAATAGACAGCTTTCCGCTCATATTCTAATCATGTCGCGCCCCGTCCTCCCTAAAACAGAGCATTAGGGAATTTTCAGACGTCCGTTTTATGATTCAAGGATTCGATTTTCTAAAAGTGCGTCAGTCAAAGTATTACTTGACTCCTTCAGATTGGTGGGTCCTGTACTCTTTTGAAAAAGGCTCGTTAACTGTTTATAAAACCAGTCATAGATTATGCTTATTAATTTTTCCGTAATTTTCTTTCTAATTACAGCAATCAGTATTTATCGCTCATTGCCTATAACAAGAGAAAACAAATAAATACAAGGAGATATTTCTGGCAATTCTTATTTCAGTAGATAAAGGGTTAAGTTGTGCAGAAATTGCTTCTTCATTACGACTCATAGTCCCATCTTATAGGCAAATTTCGTTAAGCTTTAGTAAAATACTCCGACGATCTTGCATCTAAGTCCGTGGTGTTCGATCCGACAGCGCATATTTGTTTGCCTGCCATGAGAGGACGGCTCACATCACGGAATGTGTCGTTTAGAGTTACAGACTCAACGAGCACACTCTCAGGCACTGCCCGAGGCTTTGTTGCTTTCCTTTCGTTGCTGCCATCGGAACCGGCTGGGTTATTATTATAAAACGTTACAATTATTGAATTACTAGACGTCAAAGCCCGCTATGGAGGCAAATACAACAGACGCTAGAAAAAACATTTGACGAAAGCACGTGTACACTCCGCAACGTGTACACTCCAAGCATTTGACGAAAGCATGTGTACATTTCAATCTTTGTCCACCTAAAATAAATAACTTCATATTCAATTTTTATTATACGTAAACCGTAAACCCAAATGGAATTTCATGCTCTTCGGGAAGCTTTTTGCATTCGAACGATATTGTTTTGTGTACACAGCCCCTCTTACATCAATGCTTCAAGCAGATCATTTTAATGAATAAAAAATTAAACCGAATAATCTGGAAAAACTATTTTAAACGAATTGGAATCGTAACTTTCCCTTCAAAGCGTAACGACCATGACTTCAATAGGACGTAGGACGTCATGTCAATTGCGACAGCTAATTTTGTCGGGCAAATGATTCACTTTTTCTTTTTCTTAACTCTCTGAAATAGAACGGAGCTGAAAATAGCCTAAAACTGGTTAAAAATTAGGGAACGGGTGGATTTTCCTGATGTTTAAAGGAGCGCAGATTGTTTTCTATATTTTTACACATAATTATGAAAATTTTTCAAACGGATCGTATAAACGGTATAGATGTTATTACTCTTTTTGTGCTTCTTTGCAATTTTGTTGGAGTAATGGCGGTAAAAGTGTTATCTTGGAATGGCTACCCGGAATTGTTAGAGAGTCAGCAAGACAGGGATCAGCGTAACTATATAGTATGATTTTTTTTATCAGATGAATCACCATGGTTATTTTTTTTTTCTTTCAGATTCATGCAATAGTGTGCATCTCTGTTATTCTGTTTGCCGTCGAGGGAAAAATATATGACAGATGCGAGCTTGCGAGAGAGCTGTTTGAAAAACACCATTTCCCTATTGCCGACATATCAAAATGTGAGTATGGCAAATTATTATTACTATCACTTCACAAACCCTAAATATAACGGTTTTCTAGATGTACTTTCAAGTACTTTTATGTGCACAAACAGATATACATATTCTGTGTAAATCTGCGATTGGTTTTCAATAACTCAACTTTGATAAGGGGAATGCGACCTATGAACTGGCGATTGTACTGCCCTGGGTCGTGCAGTCCCTTAGGAATGCTAAAGAATTTTATATTTGGGGGGTGGGGGGGGGGGAGGAGGGGGAAGTTATGTGTTCCTCTGGCCGAATTTCAGAAATCGTACAGAAATTGTGAAATAAAGTTTTTGTTTCTATTCTAGCAATGAACGTTTGCATTCAAAATCACGTTCAGCCCCGATCATCTTTCTTTAAAGATACCTCTTAGATGTTGTATGATGAAGAGCTGAAATTTGTTGTACATCACCTCATTAGTGTATGGGGCACATTTTGCTAACTGGGAATTGTTTTCTACGGGGGGTCGTATCCGAATTTGAAAAGTGTTACATTTTGGAAGTGAACTAGACAATTTTTTTCTTAACGGATATATCCTTAACGTTTATTTCCAACCTTATTTCGAACATCATTTTTTTTTTTCAATTTACACTGCTCACTTATCTCTAATAGATAAAGAATTGAAACCCGTTACCAGCTTTATGGGACACCCTGTATATATCTATATATATATATATATATAAGAAATCATAGAACACTTTGTGAAGAAACAAGCTGGTTTTTAGAACTACAGTGTTATTAAAATCAATCAGTTTTTTTAGCATCGACATAAATTGTCATGCCAAGGTACTTTTTAGATGTGTTTACCAGATAACGCGGAGGGGGGGCAGAGACTCAAATGTTGAAAGTCGCTCAAGGTTTGCAATTTGTTGATAACTGATCGCTAAGCTTTGATGCCAAAAAATGTGTCTTCAAATTTAACCAAGCTTGGCTGATTATCTTCCAATATTTAGCTAGAAAACTGACCAAACGCGACAGTTTATCTGCAAAAGAAAAGACTACATAGTATAATGCTCTGGCGAAGACTGTAAAATAAGTTTTAGTGAGCAATTTCAATATAGATTTCTCACAATTCCGAAGAAGTGTTTTTTATGCGAAACAGGGAGAGACAAATACGGGTACACTCAATAATATTATGATTGTCCATTCCTAAACAGTATTTAAAGTGTTGGAAGTATAGGTTTCGAATAGGCTTGGGGAAGATTGCTATTACAGTTTCAGTTGGCGATTTTAAGATTGAATTTCGATTCCAAAGATGTTGTTTTATAGAAACAAGGAAGAAAAATACGGCATACTCATGACATAATTGATACAACATCTTTGCCTACTTAAAATAGACTAAGGAAAGAAAAATAGAGGACGACGCATGTATTATGATACGCTTCTAATTATAGAGCAGTTTAGTGCGTATTTAAAAAACTATGAATGTGTTTCATATTTTATTAGCACTTGAGTGCTATTTCGCTCGATCACGGTTTTGTGGTGTAGACACAATTTGTGCTACGCGCCGTTTTCACTTTTTCAGTTTATAAATACTAGGGGCCAAGACCCCTAGACTCGCTACGCTCGCTTTTCGTATGAGGCATTCGGGCCTTAAAAAGGCTTATTCGTGAAAAAAGGCATAATTTCAACAGACAAAACCCAAAGATTGGATCAGATAGAATGTTACTGAGCTACACATTGCGTGGTTCTTGCATGTTCATTGGTACATAAAAATTTAAATTTCACACCACAGTAGACACCCCCCCCCCCTCATAACACGGAAGATATTTTGTTATAGGAATCCGTGTTGTACGGGTCCTAAGCTATACTCCACCTGGAGTGCGGACTCCGCGTATAATCGCTGGAAAAAATTATTTGTCACTCCTCAGAAACACAAAGGTATTTAATGTTGCCATTCAAAGTTATATTAATGAGGAGCTAAAGCGTAATAAAATCAGAAACATCTGTTTCAGCTGTATTTTTAAATATGTAAAACATATTGAACACCTTCCGCATTTCCCACCCATGGTGATTTTTCATTACTTGGCGACTTGCGTACATGTATAGTGTAGTATTCTGCTTACTACTGCCGTGAATATTTAGTTTAGTTAGGTAAAAAAAATTTAGATTTTGTCCATTGCGTTGTGACTGATAGTGTAGAAGATAACCCAATGATCTCAGCCTTGCCAGAAGTGTGTGTTAGAAATGTGGTAAAATAAACACAGAGACATTGCATTTGATCACCAAAAAAAAAAAAATTTATTCAACAATAACAGAGGAAAACAACTTGTGGCCTCGCGACATCAGAAAAAGGAAATGAAAAGTAAGTAAACACAGCGCAGGGGTTTTACAGCGCGTGGTAGAAATGCTACAAGAAACAAAAATACTAGAGTGCTTTAATTACCCAATTATTAGCCCTTGTAGATTAAACAAAAAAAAAATAAAAATAAAAGTAAATGCATAATTAAAGTTGTCATGACAAAAGTAGCTCGATTGGATCCAAAATTTAAGTTAAAGGCTCTGCTGCAGCATAAAAAAAAATTATCCTATCAAAAAAGTAAAAAAAAAGGAAAATTGGGCAAACAAGTCCCCACCTTTCCCTAGCCTCACAAGGCATCTGATGAAAATCCCGCACTAAATCCCTATCTATTACTTGAAACCCCACCTTTACAATCCAACAGGTGAGTTTAAATAATTGCCAAAATAAAAATAAAAAAAAAAAGGTGGAACTTTGCAATTTTTTACACCAAAGGGTGCAGCAAAATACAATGATGTGCAGAACAACGCAAAGAATTACAGAGATGAGCATAGGCCAAACCAGCATTTAACATGGCATCCACATTTATCATATTAACTAAAGAAAATTAAACATTGTTACTGGAAGTTATACATCAGAATAGCACACCAAGTAGAAAAAGAAAATTTAGCATTTGATATTAAATCCCCACCCCCATTAAACATTACAAGAACAAAAAAAGGATAGTTCTAGCACAGCTTGAAGCATGAAGACGCTGATCCAGCTCGTGGTGGAGAAAAGGAAGCAAGGATGTTAGAAAAGGGTAAACGGTTAGATCTCACCCACGGATCCAATGGCAGGCCTGGTCTCGGCGTTTCAGGGAACCGACGGTCGGTCGCTGATGGCTCCCGGAGCCGGCATCTTGGTCTCTCCTTGAAAGGGATTCCGGACGGCACAATCAGGCGTCGGAGACTTCGCGATCCAGACGGACTATGAAGAAGCACTAGCGGCTCCCGGTCTGGGAAAAAGGTGATCACAGCATTGTAGATCGTAGTACGAGACGTCGAATCTGGTAGCAGATTTTCATCGAAACCAAAGAAAAACACAGGGGGGGTGGGGGCCTTACGCCCAATTCACATCAAAAGTGGCAGATGGTGACGCATCGGCATGGTGGCCGAATCGAGGCAGACGGCCAAAAAAAAAGGAATAAATTTATATGGTGATCATCGAAATTAAAAGGAAGTTGGCCCTCTGGCCGTGAATCTATTTCTTTACATCTTGCAACACTTCAAAAACCGTGCAGTTGGTCCGCCGAAGAGAAAAAAATCAAGAGGCCGGAGCTGATTTCCCTTTTTCTTTACACGTCCTCACAGCACGCACGTTGGCCTCCGAACTGACGCTTTCCGCCCTTTGCGCGAGGGGCTTCGCAGAGACGCCGACCGCGGGGACCAATCAGAGCGCGCCATCTCAGCCGGGAAACTTCGAGAACATTCGATCGACGGGGGAAGGAAGCGAGAAAAGAAGAAAATGGCGGCCAGCAACTACTACACGCGGGAAAGAAACCAACTTGGCCGAGAAGAAACGCAGGCAAGAAACGGCCATCTTGAAATGGGGAAAAAAAACTTAATTGATCATAAGGGCCTTAAAAACGTTATTAAATTTCCTAAAATTTTAGCAGGAGATAGTCAATCGTCCGAGACAACCCTGGGTAAAATTTGGAATAAAAATTAAATTAGAAGAGAGTAAAAACTAATTAAAAACCGGACATGAACAAGAGATATTGCAAGAAATGAGTTAGGCTATTGAAGAGAGAAGGAAACGTAATAGTCAGCAGAAAATCGGCAGAATTTACCTGATACTTAAAATTACCCCTCCGGAGACAGGGCAAACAAGGGCAGAATTAATTTAAAGAAAAGGTAATTATTTACAAAGTTCCAACAAAAAAAAAGGGTGATTAGTAGTAATTTAAAAAGCTTAGCTATTGAGTTATAGAAGAGTCATCCAGACCATTATATCTCCTGACAAAAGGTATTTAAATTAAACTTCCAAGTTAATGACAAGAATTAAGAAAATAAATAATTAATGGTTAAAACAATTAAAATAAAAATTACTGCTTTTGATTTGTAAAAAACATTATCCCCCCAAAACAATACAACAATAGTTAATAACTAGCTCTAAGAAAACAGTACTTTATATGTTTTCTTTGGTAAAAACTACGGAACAGATAGGATGGGTTGCCACCAAAGGCGACTTTCCATTATTTGGCGATTTACACATGCTCACAACCTATAATTACTGCTTATGTAAGGTTACCGGAAAACCGTTATCCATATTTTCATATACATAATCCTTTACAGATTGGCGTATTTAGCACCACGAATTATATTATCTCGCCGTGCTGAAAAATAACCAAAGTGTACTATAACTGCTATAATGGCATAGTTAACGCCACCAAATATTTCTTCTGGTAGCAAATATTCCAGCTGAACCGAACCGGCTTTGAAATAATCTGCATTTTAATTATTTTTCATTTTCGAGATATTGGGTTCTAACATTTTTGAACTCTCGGTTTAGATTCACCCTGCTTGAAAAGATACCATTTTGCCAGATCATACCTTATGCCATGATGGCGCTTTTAAAATCAGTTACAATTAGTTATTCTGTTTTGGAAAAATGAATAATCACTAATTCTAAACTCCTGTTGTCTAAGCGAACTTACTAATGTAAAATCGTCAACTTTGTGTAACACACCTTGAGTTATTTATTTGTTTCATACACTTTTTAATTTGGCGTAAAATGGGTGTCATTCTATTTCATGTTTGTCAATATCAGGCGAATTTACATACTTGGAATTGCTTTGTTTCAAAGGAATGAATGATTTTATGCCAAATCTGGCAACCATTATGCTTTATTTTTTCAGTTTTTTATTAATAACTTCTAAAATAATTCGATTTTCGAAATTTAAGAGGCCTCTCTACTCGGCTTGCGGAGATTCACGTCCCAATGCTTTCCTATGAAGAAAAGTGCCTTAACGCCTAATCATTTTTCTCGGAAACTATTTAGTATTTTTACATGAAATTTTCCTGTGTGAATCTTGAGAACTGTTCGCAAGTATTGCGCGAATCAGATTTGGGTTAATTAAGCCGAAAGAGATTTTATTGCAATCTGAAAAGTGACACAAATTCTAAAATCGTTATTTTCATTTTTGACGATCCGTTATTTCAAAACCCGCTCTTTAGCAAAATTTTAACTCCCGTAATACATTGTATAGCCATCTCACTATTGTTACATGCTTTTTTCGTGTTTTTCCAATGAAAACTTTTCGTTATTTTCTATGAAATGTAAACGTTATATGCTTTGAAAAGTGCGATTTCGACGCGAATTTCATCCCCCACTTCGGTAACCATTAGTTGCGGTGATGGATGAGGTGGGCGTATATTGACCCATTGACCCCCTGTGATCTCCTCACTCCCACTCCAGTGCCTCCAGAAACATTCTCTTCACATTTCAACTTTCGTTTCTGCGTATCTGTAAAATCATCTGGCTCAGTGCCTTTTGTAGTAACAAGTGTTGTTATTTTACTGCTCTCAAGTCTGTCGAATACTTGCTTTGAGCAGTGTGCATTTTCCCGGAGCTCATTGATCCACCTTACAAACTGTCTCTTCGATTCAGAAATCCTTCTTACATTATTGACGCAATTAAACATAATGAAGATAAAAAAGATTTAAAAAAAATTAATAAGAAAGGAAATTAAAACCATCTATAGACTTTTTTTTTTTTTTTGTGTTTATTGTATGTTGTTTTTTTTTCTTTCAGCAAATGCAATGTAAATAAGTGTATTTTTATGTACTGTAAATACTGCGCTTTATGTGAGTGTCTAATACGGAGTTCTATGAAATGATGCAGTTGATAGTTCACAGCAGTGGCGTATGCAGACTTCCTTCAAGGGGGGGGGGGGGTTATAGCCATAACTTTGTGTTAAAATGCGTAATAGTTAAGTTGAAAATTGAAAATTTATGGACATTTTATTAAAAAATTTTTGGCAAAGGGGTTTGAACCCCCCCCCCTTGCATACGCCACTGGTTCAGAGAATCATATTTTACTTTTGGAAAACTCATTTTTTAATCCAATTCATTTATTGTATGTTATACATTACAAACAGCTGATGTGAAACGAGCACCCTTGATTTATGTTATTTGTTTACAACTTATTGGTAGTATAGTTATCTTCGGAATTTAAACCAGAATAGCGGCTTTTTTTTTTTTTTTTTTCCTAAGATTTTGTTTGATATGTGTTTTTACTCAGCACATGTAATGTAAATAAGTGTATTTTTATGTACTGTAAATACTGTGTTTTATGTTTACGGAGTTCTATGAAACGATGTAGTTGATAGTCCACAGGGTCGTATTTTACTTTTGGAAAACACAATTTTTTAATCCAGTTCAAAAATTAAGAGGATGCTAGTTGAGGATAAGACGTTAAAGTGGTGATCATAAATCCTTCCTTATGAGTTCTACAAAATAAACACATTACAAATAATTCGTAAAATTGGGTATTAAAATTTCTTACATTTTTTTACAGGGTTTCTACGGATTTCACAGCTTTTGCTTCTCTGACTTTTCCCTGACATCTATTATGCTTTCCCCTGACTTTTTAAATAGCGTGCTTTCCTGAATTTTGCGTTTCTATTTTTAATTTTACATCCTTTAATTAATAACTTTTTATATATTTTGCCCCTTTTTTACAAATAATAATAATAATAAAATCAATATACACAAAAATATTATTTGACATCACTGGATTCTAACAAAAACCATGTTTGATAATAATTTAGGATCAAATTAAGCATATTTCAACTGAAGAAGATATGTTCATAAAGGACAGATTTTAAAATTATTTATAAGGTTAAATAAGAAAATGAAAATAAAACAATTTCTACAATTAGGTTCGAACAGGAAGTATTTTCTTGATTTTGCCGCATATTCTTGCATTTCCCTGACCTTTCTTCAATTTTCCCTGACTTTTTTCCCAAATCCCTGACTTTCCCGGTCTGTAGAAACCCTGCTTTATTACCGCATTTATTTTCATTACATCCAAACATAGAATTATGTGAGGGTTGGCATTACTTTTGCTTAACAAATAGTCAATGTCTGCCTGTACACTTGACATAGCTAACGCAAAATTCCTACAAGATGTTCCTCGGTCAGAAGAAACCTAGATCTCGTTTTCACGGTGGACAATCAAAAACTGATCTTGGTAGCATTCTCAAAATTTAAGTTTCTTCTCCACAGCATTTCTTGGAACTACTTGCTTTTCCACTTGAAATACTACTAAAAAGGATTGCTAGACTGTTTCTGCGATTTTGAAAAAGTAGTAAGTGGGCAGGATTCAAACAATCGGCGGGCAATATGTTGGACAACCCTGCTATACACCAATTAAATATAGAGAACAAAAAAAAAAAAAAAAAAAAAAAAAAAAAAAAAAAAAAAAAAAAAACTGTGACTCCACTTGACTTTCCGAAACACTTACGATTAAGATCATTACCAAGCATGTAAATAAAATTTTAATCGATGAATCATTCAAACATATATACTAAATTGAAGCTCAATCGAATGCACCGTTGAAACGCTTGCGCACTTTCAAAAATTTCTCCCCGTATGCCATAATGTAAAAGAAATCTTTAGCCCTCTAGAAAAACTAACTATAAGTCCTATACACACCAAAATCAATATCGGTCTTATGATAGTGGTTTATAACATATATACCCAATTTGAGCTCAATCTAATGAACCGTTTAAACGCTAGCGCACTTTCAAGAATTTCCCCCCATAGGCCATAATCTAAAATAAATCTTTAGCCCTGTAGAAAAACTAACTATAAGTCGTATACACACCAAAATCAATACCGGTCTTGTAACGGTGGTTTATAACACATATACCCAATTTGAGCTCAATCTAATGCTCCGTTTAGGAGCTATCGTGTTCACTCACACATCTCGTAAAAAACAGAATAACTGAATTCAGAAGACCTCAAAACGTGTCAATATACCAAAATCTCGCAGCCAAATTTTTTCATGATTACAATACTTTTCTTACATTGTACATGCTCGGAAAATAACAATCCCGAAGTGCAATAGCATTAAAAATAAATATTCAGTCATGCTGTGAATTAGTTGTCTATATAATTTTATATTTTCTTTCAGAAAGAAATGTTTAACTGTCAGTTTTGCAACCTTTATAATAATTTTTGTGCGCAATTCCTTTTCATTGGTTTGTGATAAATAGTTCTTTTGCATAGTACGACTTGTTTATTTGATTTTAAAAGGTTTTTTTTTTTTTTTTTTTTTTTTTTTTTAAAGCATTCGATTTGAAAAACTGAGTTTGTCATTTAGACAATAATGATGGAAATTAATATAGGGAAAATATAAAATGTACAGAGGCACAATTTACTACTTGTCTCTCTAGGCGAAGTAAATATCGAGAACAGGGGGAAAAAAGACTGATGAAAGCGCAACAGTATTAAAAATAAGTCATGCTGTGAATTAGTTGTCCCTATATTTCCTTTCAGAAGGAAATATTTGAGTGTTAATTTTGTAATCAGTATAGAAATTTTTGGGCGCAATTTATTTTCATTGTCTTAATTTGTGATAAAATTATGTATAATTTGTAGTGTTTATCAGATTTTTAAAATTAATAATTATTTCTTTTTGAAAGTATTTGATTTGAAAATTGAGTTTGTTATTTTTCATAATTATAATTTTACTAAAAACGTAATCTAAAATGTGCCTATACCGTTTATTACTTATCTCTTTAGACCACTGTTTTTATGAAATAGCAACCACAGATAGATCGTTTTGTCAGTGGCGGATTAATACAAGTTTGTCGGGGGGGGGGGACGATTAGTTTGTCTGTGGGGGCGGTTAGTTAGAAGATTGACAAATACATATATTTTATGGAAGTAAAATAGGATCTTTTGCATTAATTTCTTTTTCTTGGGGGCGGGGGGCGGTGCGTTTTGTTCGATCAATAGTTGTGTTTTTTTTTTTTTCGTTCTCTCTCTCTCTTTTCTGTCTCCCCAACCCCCCTCCCCCTCTCTCTTTTTTATTTATTTTTTTTTATTTTTTATTTTTCGAAGGAGAGAGGATGGAGGTATAATTGATATCGTAAATTATCTAATTGTCTCTTGTAATGACCTTTATATTATCTTGTTGAATAAAAGAGCTATTAAAAATCTTTTCACATTTCAATTTCTGAAATAAAAACACGAATGCGTATTAAAAATGGGAAAAAAAAAACGCTCTTTTTTGTCTAACAGAATTGCAGATAATGTGTAATATTTTTGTTACTTAATTTGACTTCTAATGGAAATTTTATTCAGCAGTTTAATGTATGCACACACAAATCATAATATTGTTACTTTGAATATTTTATTATTATTATTATTGTTTTCATGAATAAATATAATTTGAAAGAATACTTTGCTATATAAAAAATTATATATAAGAAAGAATACTTTGCTATATAAAAATATAATATACATTATATTTTGATACTACAGTATATATTAAAACATCCCGCCATAAATATACATTTTTACGGAGTCGTGTTTGTGTATATTCAGTATTTTAAAATCATTTCAAACAAAGTGATATTTAGAACATTTAAACTACTCATTTTTATAGTAAAAAGAAAAAATCCCATACAGTCCAAGTTCTCAAACGGAAGTGATAATGAATAGCTTATTTCCAAACAACTAGGAGGAACAGGTGTTGTTGTGTGTGCCCCCTCACTCCTGGGGGTCTTCTGTAAGATGAAGACTAGAGGTGTGGTCAAGAGAGTAATAAAACTGTCACAGATTGCTATCCCCTCTTTCCCAATTTCCAGAGCATCTCAGAGGAAGCCACCGTTTGTGATTTTTTCCGTGAGTAGAGAGGCCTCTTAAGTCGGCTTATCAGGTTCCTCGGAATTTTCCGCATCCGTGAACACGTTTCTCGAAATTCAAATCCCCACGGTTTAGGAGAAGATAGGCCAACAAGCTATTGACAGCGGCGGCAGCGTCGACAGCGGCTCTTACTTTTTTTTAGAATAGAGAGATATTTTAGTATAGTTAGAAAACGCCCAACTAATATTGTAAAATAGTTTTAGTAGGCGATTTAAATATAGATTTTAATTCCGAAGCAGTGTTTTATAGAACAGAGAAGACAAATACGGTACACTCATAGATTATGATACACTTTTTAAATGGTATTTATAAAGGTAAAGTATAGTTTGACGACTATGCCTGGCGAAAATTTGTAAAGAGTTTTGGTAGGAGATTTTAATATAGATTTCTATACCGAAGAAGTGTTTTATGGAACAAAGAAGGAAAACACGGTACAGTCATGGATTAGGATGCCCATTCCAAACAGTATTTAAAATATGTCTACGCGATATAGTTGGAATATATCTATAGTTCGAATATGCCCGGCGAAGATTGTAAAACATTTTCAGTAGGCGATTTTAAGATAGATTTCGATTCCAAAGATGTGTTTTATGGTTCAAGAAAGAGTTGATTCCTATTTTCACGCCCCTACTCTCGCCAACCTAAAAATTCCCCGCACTTTGGCGAGCTTTGCAGTCATGGGTCTCTAGGAGTTATGCTCAAGTTTCAATGCTCCCAAAAGAACTAGTTGAAAACTAAAGTGAACAAATGAGCGATAAACGCACCAGTTAAGGAATTTGAAGACGCTATGTAGTTTTAATTATTAAAACTACATTAATTGGCAACCCAAAATAAATAAAAATGTAACGGAATGCTGTACTTACAGGTTGTACCAAATGGCTATTTTAATTCTAAATTACGAGTGCCACATAAATACACAAAATCGTCATGGTTACTGCTTATGTTTAATGGTCGCCAGGTTGGCGAGAGTCGAGGCATTAAAGTAGGAATCAACCCAAGAAAGACAAACACGACGCACTGATGGATTATGATGCACATTCGAACCAATATTTAAAACGGCGAAGTATACTTGTAATATCCTTGGAGAAGATTGTAAAATAGTTTAAGTAGGCGATTTTAAGATAGACTTCGATTCCAAAGATGGTTTTTATAAAAGAAGGAAGCAAAATACGGCACATTCATAAATAATAATACACTTTCCAATTTAATGGAATAAGGAAGAAAAATAGGGACGACGCATAAATTATGATACGCTTTTAATATGTAGCACTGTCGTGCGTATCTAAAATCTGAAAGTGTTTCAGATTTTCTTATTTTTTATTTTTTTTTTGGTGTGTGTGGTTATTTATTTGAACTATTTATTAGCCATATTAGCCATGTGACGAAATAAATTTCCCCCTCGTTATTCCTTAGAGGAGCTATGAGACTTGAGGTCTATAGGTAGGTTACCGGCAGTTAACGAATGGTTACTGCCTTAAAACATGTTGGCGACACCTTATTGTGGTTCGCTTGGGAAGTAATATCGATACTCATATATTTTATCAAATTTGTTGATTTATTTATCTGTCTGACCTCTGCCTATCCGTTCTCTTGGTTGATTCCTAGTTTGCGGTACTTCTTAAGCCAACCAGGCGATAAAAAGTTTAGTGGGGTAACATTGGCGACTTTTATTTGTTTTCTGAGACAAGACGGGAAAACGCGCCAAGAAGCACCGTAAAGTAGGAATAAACTGTTCTCTCTAATTACTGTTGCTTTTTAATGATGCCTAGATGCATTTTTTTTTCTTTTTTTTTTTTTGCAGGGTTGTGTTTGGTACACTGGGAAAGCGGATACAACACAAAAGCTGTGAACAAAGGTCTGGCACCGAATTCACTGGATCATGGAATTTTCCAGGTAAAATAAAAAAAACATCATTTAAAATGGAAATTTTTAATTTTTGAACACAATATTCAGGGATGAAGTTACTAGATTAAATAAACAAACGTAGTGATACTTTATTACAAAAGAAAACATCAGCGTGAAGGTTTAAAATGTTTACTTAAAAATTTACATTATACTATAATGTCAGTTATACTGGACGAGAAAGCTGCTGCATTTTACCCATCAATGCTTCCAAAATTATCAGTTTGTTTGTGGGATTACGACCGATTAGCTCCGAGTGGTCTCTAGGTCGAAGGGTGGAGTGCCCTCCGTGGGGGTCTTTCTAAGGGGTCCTAATCCGTATTTACGCTAAGTTTCGGAGAAAACCACGGAAAACTCCGAACGATTAGGTCGACCGTCCCCGAAACCGGGACCTTCACACTTCGCCCGTCTACCATTTCCAGTGACATAACCACTGTGCCATGGTGAGGCTCCAAAATTATCAGTTCCGACCATCTTTATAAAAGCAGTTTTTTAATGTTTACGTCAATGAATTTAGCAATAATCGATTAAATAATGCAAATGTCAATTTCAACTGTGCGAGTAAATATACTTTTACCATAAATTGATAATCTTTAGTTTTCTTTTCACTTCATCTGGCCAATCAATAGGTGATTGAATAGGTGAGTCCTGCTCTTTGCTTAAAAAAGTCATACTGCGTTGTTTCGTCGGTTGATTCGGAAGAGACCATTCCGCTTTGTAAGGTGTTCTCGATAAACTCCGTTTTTCAAGATGATCTTGATTTCTTTGGTGCAATGCTTTACATCGACATTCCACTCCTTTGAGAGCAACTTTTTCACTTCCATGTAACTGACGCCTTTGGATCCTTCCAAGAATCGTATGGCGGCATAGACTATCCATCCCAATACTGGCATATTAACCGGCTTTCTTTCTACAGGCAGCTTCGTCAATTTTAAAAAAGTTGAAACTGGGAGATAGAGACCGACGAGTGCTGTCCAGAGAAATTCGGAAGAACCGCACCCAAATGATTGCCCTCATCCGCGAGGAAATTCAACAGGCATCCGGGAGTATTGTTTCAATGAATACCATCCGTAAGGAAGCACATCTGCTTGGTTTTCATGGTCGTGCTGCTGCCCATAAGCCTTTGATCACAATGTCCAACCGCGCTGCTCGGTTAATGTGGTGCAAAGCACATCGAAATTGGACCGCAGATCAGTGGAAACGGGTTCTTTGGAGCGACGAATCAAAGTTCACCCTTTACCGTTCGGATGGCAGGGGTCTGGGTCTGGCTGTCTGCCTGGAGAACGTCTCCTGCCAGAATGCATTGTGCCAACAGTCAAGTTCGGCGGAGGTGGAATTATGGTCTGGGGGTGTTTCTCCTGGTATGGACTGGGACCCTTGGTCCCCATTCATGGTAAGCTCAACGCCGATGCCTACTGCACTATTTTGGATGACAATGTGCTTCCTACGTTGTGGCAGTTTTACGGGTTGGACCCCTGTTACTTTCAGGACGACAATGCCAGTTGTCATGTTTCGAGGTTAACCAAGGCTTGGTATGGTGCCAATGGAGTTCATCGAATGGACTGGCCTGCCCAGAGCCCAGACCTGAACCCTATCGAGAACCTCTGGGACGAGTTGGATCGCCGAATGAAGGGGTGCACTACCCGTCCAAAATCGGTGAAGGAACTTCTATGTCTACTCCAAGCCGAGTGGAAGACAATACCACTAGCTGTAATACAAAGACTTGTGGAAAGTATGCCCCGGAGGGTTCACGCTGTAATTGCCTCTCGTGGAGGCTCTACCAACTATTGATTTTGAATAAAGTTAGTTTTTCTTTTCTATCACAGGTGTCCAAATACTTATTGGTAGACAGTGTATAACCCTATAGTACTGCTGAAACTAATAAGTGTTGTTATTTCAAAATTGACACAACAATGGAACCATCGCCCGACTTGGCGCGAAATACTGCTCGCATAATTACTTCTCTAATTGTTTA
>JAWZYV010001948.1:0-16638 GCA_038373885.1 Cheiracanthium punctorium | reverse complement strand
TCAGAATTGTAAACAAATATAATACTCATTTTATTATCATACAGAATACGTCCAAACTATTATCATACAAAATACGTCCAGCATCTTCTTCAGAATCAAATTCAATATAAGTAAATTATTGGTTGCAGTAACACTTGTGCTGAATGTACATTTACGCTAACACAGATCTCAAGTGTGATTGGATTCAGTACAACAAAGGCACAAAATGGTTTACGAAGATTGCAATTGTGATCATTTGAATAAAATGTTTTGCAGGCTAACATTCAAAACCTGTATTCTTATTAGTTTTAGTTAAATAATTTTAAAAAAGAATTAATTCAGTTTGCAGATTTGATTATTTCTCCGTACTTACTGTTCCTTTAACGATAATTTGGAAACGTTGGTGTTATTTTTATTAGAACATAACTGATCATATCTTCCATATATATATGGGTTAAGATGCGCCACAGTTCAAGCGCGCTTTTTCAACATTAAATTAATCAGCTCTACACATGCTGTGAAAGCAATAAATAAGCATATACATTAGAATAATGTAGAATAATGTTTATGTTTAACATAATATATGCATTTTCATTTTCAAAACTGCGAACTCTAAAATTTAGCATGGCTTTCATTTCCTTGTTGAATTTGGCAGCAGCTTAAGTTGTAGTAATGGACAGGGCCGTACTCAGAAAAAAATTCGGAGAGGTTCCAAACGTTGAAGAAGGCAGATTTCTTTACAAAAGGAAATTTTGTAAACAAAATAGAAATTTTGGGAGGGGAGGACGGAGGAAGAACGGAACCCCCTTAAACGTGTCCTTGGTAATGGATTCTGTTGCTATGGTAACAATTATGATAAAAATGAAATTAGTTTTTCCTTTAAATTCTAATCGTAAGTGAACTTGACATAATTTTAATGTCACAAATTTCAAGTTGCATCAAAAACTTAGGGAGGATAACGCACTTTACGGAAAAATTACTTCACTAGGGTTTACTTTTACGACAGCCATGATAACCAGAAAGTTCACGAAGCAATGAATGCTTCATATAGATATTTCTATGGCTATGATATCAATAATACATTAGGACTTTTATATAGTAAAGTTTTACCAAGGTGTTATGCAGAATGAGTGAGATTACACATCGTTCAAGCTTAAGGAATTAGAAGACAAAATGAAACAGTTATCCGACACCATGTAGCGTTATTACTTTCCGAACATGTAACATGTAAGGAAAGTATTGTAATCATGAAAAAAATCAACTTCGAGATTTGGGTGTATTGACACGTTTTGAAGTCCTCTGAATTCATTTATGCTATTTTTACGAGATGTATGTGTGTGTGTGTGTGTGTGTGTGTGTGTGTGTGTGAGTGAACACGATAGCTCCTAAACGGGGCATTCGATTGAGCTCAAATTGCGTATACGTGTTATAGACCACCATCGCAAGACCGGTATTGATTTTGATGTGTATAGGACTTATAGTTCTTCTACAGGGATACGACAAACATTTCTTTTACATTATGGCCTATGGGGAGAAATTCTTGAAAGTGCGATAGCGTTTAAACGGTACATTCGATTGAGCTCAAATTGGGTATACATGTTATAAACCATCATCGTAAGGTCGGCATTGATTTTGATATGTATATGATCTATAGTTTTTCTACAGGGCTACGGCAAAGATTTCTTTTATGGCCTATGGGGGGAAATTCTTGAAAGTGCGCTATCGTTTAAACGGTACATTCGATTGAGCTCCAATTGGGTATATATATTATAAACTACCATCTTAAGACCGGTATTGATCTTGACAGGATATATAGTTTTTCTACAGGGCTACGACAAAGATTTCTTTTACATTGTGGCCTATGGGGGTGAATTCTGGAAAGTGCGCAATCGTTTAAACGGTGCATTCGATTGAGCTTCAATGTGGTATGTATGTTTGAATAACTCATCGATTAAAATTTATTTAAATGCTTGGTAATGATCTTAATCGTAAGTGTTCGGAAAGTCGAGTGGAGTCACTCCAGAGTTTTTTAGAACTTAAAATAGATAGACGAAAGTATCTTACAGAAGCATTTTGAAAGGGATAGATTTGTTTGCAAAACACTGTTTAAGTTCTGTTTGATCTCAAATAATGCTGACATAGTTTGTGTGTTGTCATTTTGCAGTTACGCTAGTATCCACAGTAAGTATCTATAAGGCAAAGTTTATCTTACTTGTCAAAGAATTCCTCACATTTTGAAATTCCGTAAAGATTGAATTAATTTCCCTTCGAGGAGTAAGAAAAATATTTGATTCCTTCCGTACGAAGAACGAGTACGCAGCTAGTAAATAATTAAAGATTGAAGAAGACAGCCTTTTTTTTCATTTCAAATTTGTCTCTACTAAACAAAGTAATTCTTAAATGTGGCATCTACCCCTGAATTACATTATAAGATTTTCTTGCGTGATCAAAAATTTCAGGTATTCTTATTTGAAAATAACTGCGTAAAAATAATCGAAATGTTTACAATGGAACTTTCACTTTTTTAATTCGGAATTTGATCAGCGCTATGAAAATCCTCAAATACCGTTGGTGCAATACACACATGACAAAAATTAGTGGAGCATATCATTTTGATAAAGCATTGAATTTAAGAGCGAATAATTTAATCTCCAAAAGTCACTCAGCTATAAATGCTTCGGATCAAGTGCCGGTGTATTAATTAACGATAAATTGTTTGACTATATCACAGCATAATTTAAGGAGCAAGAATTAAAGATCACTGGCCTCAGCATTATATCATAAATTACTCAATCTTCTAATATGTCTCTGACAGGTAAATGTTAGCATGAAAATTTACCTGACTGAGAATATACAATAAATTTGATTAATTCCCCCTTTTTGTTTACAATGCAGAAATGAACTTCCTTCGTCAATTTTCAAAGTTTATTGCATGTAATTACTTGTAGACATTCAACTACATTTTATAAAATTTAGTAGTATGTGTTTATCTTTCTTATCAATGTACTTACTTCTGCAGAACATACCATTTTTAAGCTTTTCAATTGTCAGTGTCTCCCTGTATATGTGTGTAGATTGCCTAAAAATTGTACAAATATACCAGGTGTAAAAGTATGAAACCGGAATTTTCTTGTAAAAATTATGTCTGTTGTTTGAAAATGATAAAAAATATTTTATTCAAAATAATCTCCATTGTTATTTATACATTTTCCCCACCTCTCCGGCAATTTATGATTATGAATGCCATGCCAAACACACACCAAAAAAAAAAAAAAAAAAAAAATCTGGAGTGACTCCACTCGACTTTCCGAACACTTATTATTAAGATCATTACCAAGCATTTAAATAAATTTTAATTGATGAATACTTCAAACATATATACCAAGTTGAAGCTCAATCGAATGCGCCGTTTAAACGCTGGCGCACTTTCAACAATTTCCCCATAGGCCATAATGTAGAAGAAATCTTTGTCGTAGCCCTGTAGGTAAACTATAAGTACTATACACATCAAAATTAATACCGGTCTTAAGATGGTGGTTCATAACATATATACCAAATTTGAGCTCAATCGTATGTACCGTTTAAACGCTAGTGCGCTTTCAAGAATTCCCCCCATAGGCTATAATGTAAAAGAAATCTTTGTCGTAGCCCTGTAGAAAAACTATAAGTCCTACACACATCAAAATCAATACCGGTCTTATGATGGTGGTTTGTAAGATCCGTGCTGAATTTGAGCTCAATCGAATGTACCGTTTAAACGCTAGTGCACTTTGAAGAATTTCCCCCCCTAGGACATAATGTAAAAGAAATCTTTGTCGTAGCCCTGTAGAAAAATTATAAGTCCCGTACACACCAAAATCAATACCGGTCTTGCCACGGTGGTTTATAACATATACCCAATTTGAGCTCAATCGAATGCTCCGTTTAGGAGCTAATCAAGCCATTTTCGTGTATTTTCATTTTCATTGAAGCGTTTTTCAGCGAGAGCGTGTCTCAGTGATGCGAATAGTTGATAATCGAACGGAGCCAGATCTGGAGAATAAGCCGCATGCGTTAGTATTCCCAAACTGAGCACCTCGATCGTTTCCGTGACCCGTTCTGCTTTGTGTGAAGAGGTATTATCATGCAGCAAAACGTCTTTATGTTGCCTTTTTCCATATTCCGGTCGTTTTTCAGCCAATGCTCGATTTAAATCGATCATTCGCTGTTGGGAGCGACCATTGATAACGGTTACACCAAGTTCTAGCAGCTCATAATAGATTTTCGGTGGTGTTCCACGCTCTTCGTTTCTCACGTCAAAATCACCACTTTTGTAATTTTTTGAAACACTCCAAATTCTGTGTTTTACCAAGAGGATGTTCACCGTAAGCTTCGACAAGCATTCGATGCGATTTTGTAGCAGTTTTCTTCAAATAATAATAGAAAAACAATGCTGTCCGCAAATCGTAGTTCGTAGGCACAAAAATCGGCATGTTTAAGGTTATGCAAATATATATCGGTGAATGGAACTTGGGTTGTTGTGTGCTGAAAATCTTTGTCAGCTGATATAGATAATGGCCCAGTTGAGAAGTGGTCTTGCGGTTACTATACTGAAGGCTAGTGCCATCTATAGCGAAATTCCGGTTTCATACTTCTACACCTGGTATTTATATCTTCTGAGTCTTGTATCTCATTAAAAATTACCTCCGTAATAAATAACAGCTGTTCAACAAAAATATATTTATAGGGTCCATATCATATCAAATATAGTAATGGACAGTAAGATTGCTTCGCACGTATGTTGGTTCAGGCACATCGATTATTTTATTTACTTTTAATCGTTTGAGGTTCTAAAAATTCTCAATAAGTGACGCCATTGCTAGTACATTTGGGGAAGGTAGCTGAAAACGATTCCCTTAAGGGAAAAACTTGTGCAAAATAACAAATGTTTAAACAGATTTTTAGCCGTTTGCTAGTATGTTTTAAACTATATTTTGCATTATAAACATAACTCGGCTGTTCGTCAGGAGGAGATCCCCTGAATACCCCCCTCCCGAATTTTTTAGTTGCATTATTGCCATATTAAAACGATATTAATTGACTGTCATTTCATCTCTCATCTTTCGAGCATTTTGCCTGGTAACCTTACGTTGAAATTTTAATGATTGTAACCTATTTATAGAAAAATACATTTGATGCACATTTTACAGCTTACGAAAAATTGTAACAATAGATTAAAGCTGTTGTGAACTACTAGTATTTAAATATATTTAAAAAATACATGTGATTCATATTCTATAGCTTACGAAATATTGTGACAATAGCTGTTGTGAACTATTGTGTCGCTTTTTTATGTCGCATTTTTCGGTAAATTTTCAATAAAGGGGGTGAGAGATAAAATGACATAGTCATTAATATATTAATAATATTTTAAACCCACGTTGAGTAATGAAAAAAAAATAAATTTTGAAAATGTGTCCAAAGGATCATTTTACCCTCACCCACGAGCAAAATCATCTTTCATTTAAAAATAATTGTGAATTGATTTTATCGGCAAAATAAAATATATAAAAGTAATTATGACTATGCATAAGGATATAAAATAAGTTTTACAATAAAGTAGCACACATAATTTATTTATTGAAAATTTTAATATAAAAATTTGTCACTAACAAATGAAAAAGTTTCTTTTTCTCGAAGTTCGTGAAAGTTTAGTTCTCGTTGGCAACTTTTAGCTATCACGTGGATTAAAAGAGAAATACTTGGGAGAGTCACATTTTGAGAGCGGTTAAAGGGCTTCCATTACGGCCAGGACCGTAAGAACAAGGAAACTGAAGCAGCATCCGGCTTGGCTAGTCCTTGGGAAGGTGAACTCCTCTCTCGGCTGGACTGCTATGCTAATGGGATACGCTAATGGGAACTGGTACACGTAAAATCCATCGTGGCTCCAATGTCCTCCATATTCCAATGATACCTCTGGGGGTGTCGATTTCGGGTGGTTGCCCCCTCATCTGGAAGTGGTTCAAAATTAGGGACCAACAGGCTGAAGTCCAATCCCCTCAGAGGGGCAATTAAATATCTTTCCATGGACACGAGAACAACAACAACAACGAAAACATACAAAGTTGGTTAATTAAATATATTTAATCACTAGTGATGTCTAAAGTAAAAATTTTAAAACATTTTTTGTTCAGGCAATAACTGAACAATAGTTTAACTGGGGTGATTGGGCGTGAATGAATAAAACTATTCGAATTCAGCGATTGTTAAATGCATTTGAGATAATAGATTTTGAAAAATCCATTAGAATGCTCAACGCATATTATTAGAAGAGCACACGGCATTCGAAATCTCGAATACAAATCGCGAGTACTATTCGTACAGGGAAATCACGATTACTATTCGAATAGTGAAATAACGAATACTATTCGAATAATAAAACCGCGAGTGCTATTCGAATAGAAATAGCGACTACTATTCGAATAGAAAAAATCGCAAATATTCACAATTCTATTAATCCGTTATCGATTCTATTCGAATAGTTGTAATCCATTATCTAAATCATGCGAATGACATATCATTAGGTTTAACACAACCGAATACTATTCGAATAGTAAAAGCCGCGAGTGCTATTCGAATAGAAATAGGGATTACTATTCGAATAGAGGAAATCGCAAATATTCACAATTCGATTAATCGGTTATTGATTCTACTCGCATAGTTGTAATCGATTATCTAAATCATGCGAATGACAAATCGCTAGGTTTAACACACCCGAAGCCCGTACTGATTGCGTGTATTTTGAAAGTGTTTTTTTGTTCTTTGCTCGTGTTATGTTCTTCTAGTGTAATTTTAAAAATGGCACAGAATGGGGTTGTGATGGAGATCACATATCTAATTTAATAATCATTTAATTTGGTTTTCTTTAATGTAATCTAACCAAAATCAAGAATTCTAAATCACTTCTGTTTTTCATTTTTCTGCCATTTCGGTTTTTAAATCTGTATATTTGCTTTTAACCGTATGCACTATTCTTTTTGTTTATTTGTCTCTTCATTCTAGCACCGTTGTGCTAAAAAGAGATTTCTTTGCGTCCGTTTGCAAAATCAACGGCCTTTTTGATTTCCCTCTTGGTATCCTGCTGGTGTAAGTTATTTATTTGTTGCCCTTCGACATCTTCAAAATTATTTGCTCGCGATTACGTCATTTTAATTTTATTGGATTAACTTGTAGGGTTGCTCTGGAATTGGCGTTATTGATCTCAGCCAAGTTATTGTTCTCGCCAATGTGTAATTCTCTGCTGGCGTAATTTTTAAGTCATTCCACCTTAATTTCACTGTTTATATAGGACGTATTTTTTATTTCGCTGAGCCACCACCATCCGTTGTATCCATTAAGTTTATGTCTGAATAGTATCTTTTTAATAAAACAGTTTTAAGTATTTAACGTCTTTTTATTATATTGCAACTAAGTGTATCGAACCTGGATTTTCATGTATCACAACGCAAGTCTTAATAATTTAAAACAGCCCTACTAATTAACTTCTTTACAGGGGTGGATTCGGGCAATTTTTGTTTTGTTTGTGTGTGTGTGTCCGAAATAGCTTAACTGCTCCAAACCGAAGTTTGAGAACAGAAAAACGTTCGTCCTAAAATTCAAAAACTTTCCGAGGCCATACATATGTGTTTTAACATACTTGAGAACACATATATTTTTTTAAAAATATTTAACTTATTTAGAGTTAATAAAGTTATTACGAGTTATTATTAAGAGTACTTAAGGTTGGTACTTTGCAAAAGGGGGCTTAGAGCATCTATTGGCACTTGAAAGTGGAAAGAGAAATTATAATATTATTATTTTGAAAATTAATATTTTACTTATAAAATGTAAGCTGTTTATCTCTACTTATTATAAAAGAAGGTGTCTGTCTGTCTGTGTGTGTGTGTCTGTCGGCAGCGTTACGGACAAACGGCTACACCTAGAAACACCAAACTTGGTATTCGGGAAGATGTAAATATGTAGTTGTGCACCTCGAAGCGATTTTTTCAAAATTCGACCTAGAATATTTTTTATTTTATGTTTTATGCGATTTTTGGCATTTTTTCTCACATAATTCGTAATAACGGCGGAAATTACGCTCGCAGCAAAACGGCATTTATATCATCGGATAGAGGAGAAAATTTTCTTTTAAAAACAGTTTGTTCTGAATACGTAACATGATTTACCGATTTTTAGGAATTTTTTTACTAAACATCTGCTTCGCGATTTTTTTTCGTAAAATAATTTTAAAACTGTCGCATCTTGAATTCTATCCGTCATAACTTTTAGATATTTTGACAAATCGTGAAACATTCTTTTCTCCCTCTTTTAAAATAAAAACGAAAAAATTATGTAAATTTGATTATTTTTTACGAATTTTAATGCAGCCTAATGTTTAGAATTCAATAGCATCAACGCGATCTAACCCCATTCATTACATTGCGATCACGGCACGAGGATTTATGTTCGGTCGTTGCCACAGAAAGGATTAAAAAAAGGGTTTTTTCAACCAATAGGGTTTTTAAATATGATATCAGAATTTCAATTCGCAAGTGAGGATCTATGACGTCAAATGCTTTAAGATACGTAAAAATTACGCCATAATTTAACTCATTTATTCCAGCTCTGTTTTCAACACAGGGAGACGATATTTCGATTAAAATTTACTGTAGAAATAAACTAAGAAATTCGCGATTATTATTATTACCCTCCGCTAAAGAGGGTAATAGTTTTCGGCAGACGAAAAAAGTCGTGGATGATAATTGATAGTAAATAAAATCTTACAGATCTCACGGAAATTTGAAACACACCAAGATCCGACACATGATTGGAATAATGGATACTTGAAAAATTTCAAAGTAACGTCAGATGAAACAAAAGGGGAAACTGTAAGATTTTGTCAGAGCGTCTGCGACTGGCTGTCAAGTTCCCGAGGTTCCGATTTCATTTTTCAGAACTTGGATTTGTTTCCAGAGTCGCGTTCAAACTTTTGTCCCTCCTCGGAGCAAGTGGTGGTGTTCTGTCGTGGCATTTCTAAAATTTTCATTTTTGCGGGATCAGTGTGAAATAGCTCGTAGGCTTGGTATTTCACGCTCTACTGTTCAGTATTACATCGTTAAATATCAGAAGAATATACCCGGGACTGTTGTTCAAGGCCGCGCTGGCCGTCCTCGCCAGTTGTCTAATCCGGAAGAAAGTCATCGTGAAACTAACCGCCTATTTATGCAAAGAAAAAGGGAAGATCCAGATTTTCGTGCTCAAGAAGCGGAATCCAAATCCAGAAGACAAGACAGAAAACGTTTACGACTCTGTCTAGATATACCATCGAAAAGACCAAGAACAGATACTGATCTAAATGTAAGGTGTGAAGAACTAGAATTTCGTAAATTAGCTGAGAAATTTTTCGAAGCTGTTGCTGATGGTCCAATCCACCAATGCTATTGTTGTGATCGACTGTGGTTCAAAAAGTCAATAAGAACCCATTCCAAAACAACTTTACTGCCCAAAGGAGCGACAACGGACTTTATAAAACTATAGTCTTTTACAAAGATATCGATGATATTGGCAAATTTTGCAAAACATGTTACGATTGTTTGATTAAATTGACAATACCAGAATTAGCTATAAGCAATGGCTTCGAATTCCCCGAAATACCGGATTGTTTAAAATACTTGACACCACTGGAAGAACGGTTGGTTTCTCCCCGTTTGATTTACATGCAAATACATCCTCTACATGGCTGCCAATACAAATTAAAAGGTTCTGTCAAAAACCTCTTTAGCGGAGGGGAAACTAATTTCAGCTGAAGGCTGAATATTTTAATAAATTTATGGGTTTGCACCTTTCTTTTTTTCTTTTTTTCGTTTTTGTTTGGGGGGGGGTGATAAAAAATCCTTATTCATTTTCATTCAAAGGATAGACATAAAAATTGGCTTTCGAAAATGTTGTTCTGATTTTTTTAAAAGTGGTATTTTAATCCGGTGCTTATTTAAAAATTGAAATGTTTTCACGGCGCTAAAAATGTTCATTTTAAAAGTTACATAGTTCGTTTCAAAGCGCGATATATTAAAATTTTTCTATTTACTATATTTATTTTTGGCATTTAATTTAGCGCAGGCGTTGCCTAACATACGCATGCAGGTTGCGAGTATAGTTTTATTTTAACGTTGAATTACGTTCCTCCATAAAGGTCCCACGCTTAACGAGCGAAATTCGATCAGTCGGAGCGAAAAGTGAGCCAGTTTTCAAAAGTGAGCTTCTCCTTTAGGACCGTTTTTCGATCACAAGAGCGGAGCGGAATATAACAATAAGCGAGTACGGAAGTTCTCCGAAAAAACAGGAAGGGAAGAAGAAGTTCTCAGAAAAAAAGACTACTTTATGAGCACTTTCGCGGAAAAACCTGTCGGTTTCCATGGAAACTGATCGCTCCGCGATGTATCGTTTTTTTTTTCGCTCTTTGGGTTTAAGCGTGAACGCAAAGTTTTGATGATACCGTTTGAAAACAATTATGCGAAATATCGAAATTAACTCTCTCAATCTACTGGGGTATCCTTTACGGCAGTCAACCAGTGACGTCATAGTGACGTAAGTGTCCACGTGTGTTTACGTCCAGTGACGTAAAAAAAATGCGTGAAATTTGTAAACTCTGCAACTCTAACGCCCTGTCACAATTAAAATGGGAATAAGTAGCTCCTCGAGATTACACAGTTTGATGTTTTTCAGGAGACAGGACTATGGAGGATATAAAAGATATCGCTATATTAGATACATGGATATTTAAAATGGCACCCCTTGGATATTTTATCCCCACAGTAAGATGAAATGGTTTGCGGCGCTAAATACGCCAATCTTATAAAACTATGTTTAAATTAAATATATATGGGAGTTTCTTTAATGGCAACCATTATGTGAAATGATTATTATTTATGCTAATGCGTAAATTGCAAAGAATCGCCACAGAATCAAAAGATCCCATTGAGGCCAAATAATCTAAGCTAAGGGAGCCTTGAAGAGGGAGAAGCGAGTATAGACAGTTTTAATGCACGTAATAGGTAGTATTATTAGATTTGTAAAGATAATATGAATAAATCGCAATGTACCACGTTAATAAATATTTCTTGATATTAAAAGTGTTTATCCTTTTTCAACGGTTGTCTTACAACCAACTAAACGAAAAGTAATTCTAATTAGCGTTAATATATCCCGCAGTAATTTCAACAGTAGAGATTACTTGAACTTTTTTAAAAATGAAATTCTGTTTTGTCACATGCAGATATGATTTTAGTAGTAAAATATTCCCTTCTTCCCGTATGAAGAGCGGGTGGGCAGCTATTTTAAAAACATCTCTTGAAAATAGCATAAATGAATTCATAAGATCTCAAAACGTGTAAATACACCAAAATCTCGAAGTCGAATTTTTTCATGATTGCAATACTTTCCTTATATGGTACATGTTCGGAAAGAAATAAATGGTGCTCCATTCCATGTAGTGTCTTAGGTATTTAATGCTACAACTTGAGCCTAAAAAACAGTATGATGTAGAAATAAGACATTTTGAAAGCCAGGAGTTCTCTGCAAACCATTAAGCTTTCCACTTTTTTGATAGTGAATGACACTGACGTAGTTTTTTGAGTCATTATACTGCAATGATCAGGTTAGTACTCATGACACAAACTTTACATTAAGAGTCAAATAATTTTGCTCTTTTTTTTTTTTTTTTTTTTTTTTTTAAATTCCACATCACGAATAATTTCGAATTACATATGTAAGGGAAATTTTCGTTTCCTACCGTGCGAAGAACGGGCACGCAGCTAGTTATTAATATTTCAAAAGCACTCCAATATGAAGGCAAAACGTACGAAATCATTTGTTTAAGATGGAACAGCAAAATTCTTGGACATTTTGTTTTACCAGATCTACAAGAGATTTCACGAGTTCCGGAAACTTCCATCAAAGTTCTTTTGACAATACCAAGAGTTTTAGGCATTATAAAGTGTCAAAATTCATACATGGTTTTTGGTTGTGGACTTCAGTCTTTAAAATATTCGATGACTATTATTCAAAATGAACTTATTCAATTTATTTTCGCTTGGCTTAAATATATAAAATGCTTGTTAAATAAAATGTCCTAGTTTTATGATTAAGGACTTTATTAAAATATTCGAAACGACCTCACGCTTGTCCAAAACAAAGCCAACTTAAGCGTTACAAAAATGGCTAATAAATATTTAAAGCAACACTCGCATA
The DNA here is from genome assembly GCA_038373885.1 of Cheiracanthium punctorium. Classification (NCBI taxonomy): domain Eukaryota; kingdom Metazoa; phylum Arthropoda; class Arachnida; order Araneae; family Cheiracanthiidae; genus Cheiracanthium; species Cheiracanthium punctorium. The sequence continues at coordinate 4,395 of JAWZYV010001948.1, read as the reverse complement.
TAAATTTCAGGCGAGCGAATACATAGATGCTCCTAAAGTATTTTGTATAAAATATTAACGTTTCTTTATTGCCAAATTTTATATGCCTGAGAATGTTAATTTCGTCCGAAGCAGCCCAACACTTCTTTTACACTAACAATAAAACAAGCAACAATACCCTAGACTTCACCTTTTCATTGCATAAATATGAGCACAGCAAAAATAATGCACATTTCATTTCATTCAGTCTATTTTACTAGAAGATAAAGCCCGTTGTGGAGGGAATTGCAAGGGGCCCTAGAAAAAACATTTGACAAAAATATGTCCATACTCAATATATTTAATCTTCATCCACCTAAAATAAATAACTTCTTATTAAATTTTTACCGTATACCGAAATTGAATTTCATGCTCTTCTAGAAACGTGCGGAAAATTTTCCATTCGAACGCTTTCGTTTTGTGGGAACAGCTACTCTTATATCAATGCTTCATGCAGAGGTAAAAAAGAAATTAAACTGCGCAATCCGGAAAAACTATTTAAAACGAATCGGAATCGCAATTTTTTCCTTCAAAGCCTGATAAATGTGACTTCAGTATGACGTATATGCCACTTGCGGCTCGTATTTTGTCCCGCATTTGATATATATTTTTTTTTTACTCTTGGAAATAAAACAGCTGAGACTAGCGAAAAATCGCTTCAAAATTAGGGAGTGGGTGGATTTTTTGATTTTTAAAGGAGCGCAGATTATTTTCTATATTTTTGTACACAAACATGAAAAATTTCCAGCGGATCGTACAAACGGTGTAAATGCTATCATGCTTTTTGTGCTTAACTTATTAATCTTTTTGGAGTAATGGCGGTAAAAGTTTTATCTTGTAGTGGTTACCCGGAATTGTCAGAGAATCAATGGGTTAGGGATCAGCGTAACTATATAGTAGGATATTTCAATAATTATTTAAGCAGTATTCATATTTGATTGGTCATATTTTGAACAGCAAAAATCAGATTCATCTGTACTGTTTTTTAATTGCAAAATATGTTCTATAAATTGATTGTTTTCCCGCTCTCACTAAGAGTTTATAAATCCACCAATGCTTATATGTGTGTACCCGCCAATCCAGCATTAATTACATACACTAATTTTAATTTTTAAGAAAATATATGTATATGTATTCGGGAATCATATGATATTCCTTTCAATTATAAATTTAAATTTTCTGTTCTAGTTTGCTAGAAGTTAAGAACTAAAAATAGATACACATATTGAAATCAATACGCTATCTAATTTTATGATAAAATGAATTCCCTGTCTATTTTTAATGAAAAATGATTTAAAAAAATTTGAATTCATAAAAGAAAACGGAGGACTATTTCCAAAAAATACTGAAGGAAATTTATCTTCTCCAGTTTCAGAAATGTGATAATATATAAATCCTCATTCTTTCAATAATAACTCTTGCATATTTATATGTCTAAGTCTCTTGAAAATTCCAACTGCTGAATGAAAAATGCTTCCGTGGATCAATTTACATGGAGAAGAAAACCCTTTCAAAAGTATTTTACATGTATATTTTTATGTATATGAAAGTTAAACGTTTCCATTTTTTATGGCCTATAATAAATTTACGAGGAAAACCATTTTGATGTAGTCTGAATTTAATGTATTAAAAGAGAATTCTTTACCAATCTGCGAATTTGAAAATCAGCATGAATATACTTTGCAAACTAGATGAAGTACACATCGCGTTAACCCTTTGAGGCGCAACCCTTTCCCAATGCTGGAAAAAGGGCAGCCGTTGCCATCGCTCGACTTAACTACCATCAAGATGGCGGACGATCGAAACGTTCATTGCGTGCCACAGATCTAGAGACCCTTTTTTTGACGCAGCTGGCTGTGCCGGCACAGTTAAGTCGAGCGATGGCAACGGCTGCCCTTTTCTCAGCATTGGGCAGTCTATCCAGCTGCTCTCGCATTCTTCCATTTTTCAGTAGATGTCAGTGCTGTTAAAAATAATCGTAACAATTTTTTACGGGAAATGACGTGCTAAAAAGTCAAGGATTCTCGTGGAGCTATGTCACCCGCAAATATGTTTTATACAAATCAAATCTATTCCTCGTGACTGGCAACAGTCAAAACGTCAGAGTTTGGTGTTCCCAGAGCGGGAACCAAGCCCCCTAAAAAAAGAGAAAAAATGCAAAGTTTTAAAATTTATTCAAATTAAAATAAACTGCGATATTTATTATTTTAGACGTTGCTGATCATGTTACTGAATTTCACTCCATTATATTTAAGCCGTTTTTTTTTTTAGGGGTACAAGAACAAACATTTACACGATTTTCAAAAAATTTCACTCCATTATATTTAAGCCGTTTTTTTTAAAGGTACAAGAACAAACATTTACACGATTTTCAATAAATTTCCCTCCATTATATTTAAGCCGTTTTTTTAGGGGTACAAGAACAAACATTCACACGATTTTCAATAAATTAACTTGCCATCTAAAATTTTCCAAATTTCATTCTATTCCATTACCATTTTTTAAAGGAATAAATATTTTCTCAATTTTTACAAAATTTCGAAATCTAATCTAAGTTTACAAGTACTTTGACTCCTGTAGTTTAAGTGCCAACCTACGATGATGATAAGTTTTATTTCGTTCACTTCAGTGATGGGCAAACAAATATTTCCACATTTTTAATGAATTTTTTGCAACATTTAAAATTTTAATTAGAATAAAAAAAATCGACGGCTATAGTTTAAGTTGTATGACAACATATCATGTGTTACAAAAACTTGTTCGCTTTAGTCGTTTTTACGAGATGGGTGAATAAATAGTTACGCATTTGAAATTTATTTTTGCAAAATATCAAACTTTAACCAATTTTTTTTAAAAAACTCGACACCTATAATTTGAGTTACCATCTATCATGTCACCAAATTTCATTTCATTCGCTTTAGTCATTTTACATGATTCACGACTAAAGACTTATGGAGATTGAAATGATTTTAGCAAAATCTCAAAATCTACTAATTAAATGTATTTAGAAATTCGGCGCCTATATTTTAAGTTAAATGGCCACCTGTCATGTCACCAAATTTCATTTCATTCGATTGGGTCACTTTTAAGTTGTGGTCAAATAAAAAGAAGACAGAATGGCAGAATGAGTGTGACAGACAAACTTTTTTACGGTCGTACTGGATTTCCAGATGCGGGCAGCGGTTAGAAATCCTTGAGAAGTTTTGAGAATAGAATTTTTATTTTGAATACCGTCGTTATTTTTTAATTTAATGGATTTCCGAATGATCTAAATTTAATAAATATTCGAACAAAGTATTAAAATGTATGCAAACAACTAGAGTTGAGAAATCAATTTTTGAATATTCAAAATGCAGTTTGGGAAGTAGTGCTTATAAAATTTCAAGTAAAATGTAATTTCACAGAGGTATGCAAATGAAAGAATAGTGTGTAGAATTGAGAACATGGATATACTTTACCTTTTAAATATTTTCTCATGCATTAAAATTTAATTATCTGCAGAGTGAAGTTTTATAGAATAACTAAGCAATATGTAGAGGCAACAGAAATTCAGTAAAATGAGAATTTTTTAAAAAAGAATTAAAAGATTCATCAATGATTCCGTTCTTTCTCTGATTTTGATCATTAAAAACTTTTCATTCTAATATTTTCAGATGGATAAGAGGAAACTAAAGTATTAAAAGTCTTTGAAAGCGATATTCATTTCTGGTGAATATATGTGAGTTGTAATAAATTATTATATCTAATATATAAAATTCTCCTGTCCCAGTGTTAGTCACCTAACTCCTCCGAAACCACTCGACCAATTTTAATGAAATTTTCTATGTATATTCGTTAGGTCATAGAATAGGTTTTTAACTATGTCTCATATCCCTAAGTCATAAGGGCGGTCCACCCTAAAATGTTTAGCCCCCGAGTGCTATTCATTTCAATCAGGATTTCTGTGTAGACATTAGCGTGTCGAATCACTTTTCAAATGTGTTTGCCAGATAATGTGGAGAGGGGGGGGGGGAGTTAATAAAATGTTGAAAGTCGCACAAGGTTTGCAATTTTTGATAATTGATCGCTAAATGTGGTGCCAAAACGCGACAATTTAATATAAATATATTTCGCGTATAGTTAGAAAACGCCTGGCGTATATTGTAAAAGAGTTTTATTAGGCGATTTTAATATAGATTTCTATTCCGAAGAAGTGCTCTGTGGAACAAGAAAGGAAAACACGGTACACTCATGGATTATGATGTCCATTCCAAACAGTATTTAAAATGTCTTTGCGGTATAGATGGAATATGCCTACAGGAAGAACATGCCTGGTGGAAATTCTAAACAGTTTCAGGTGGCGATTTTAAGATAGATTTCGATTCCAAAGATGTGTTT
>JAWZYV010001947.1:0-31233 GCA_038373885.1 Cheiracanthium punctorium | reverse complement strand
TATTTTACAATTATTTACCAATTAAGGTGAATATGAGTGTTTTTCGGCTAAAAAGTGGCCTAAGAAATTCATGAATTTCCGAAATGATGAAGTAAAAAAAAACAAAAACCCTTTGAGAGCAAAATCTGCAAATATGCAGGGCTGCAAACGGTGAACCACAAATGGGCAAGGGTATAAATACTGTATTCCAAACTCCATTTTTTAAAAAGAATATTTATGTTAAAATTATAACTTTCTCTTGTATGTGTTTCAGTTCATAATAAACATTTTGAAGGCTGAAATTAATTTTGGAGACAAATTTTGCATGTTCTTTATTGAACTACATAATACTTCGTTTATAAAACTGATTTCCTCTTATTCATAGATATTTGTGTGTACTGTGTTACTGGGCTTAAGGAAAAAAAAAAAAAAAAAAAAAAAAAAAAAACACCCATGAAGTAGAGTCAGAGGGGTCAGTAACTGATTTTCTGAGATTCAACTTTAAAAATTCCAGTAAAGATCAGGGTGTCATAAATTAAAATCACAGTTTAAATCAATCGATTAAAAAAATCTGATTTACATCAGGGGTACACAATCTCTGCCCCACGGATCATTATTGGCTCATGAAACCTGTTCCATTAAACCACCAACCCAGTTGCATGATGAAAAACACAAATCAGATTCCATGAATTCAGTTTTTAAGAAAAGTAGAAAAGTAACTTATAGTGAACATTTAATTATTTCAAATTTGTTTCCAATTGTCATAAACATGATACCAGAAAATGTTTAGTTATAATTTAATAATTGATATTTCAAGAACTTTAAAGTGATAATTGGGGGCTTCCACAGTATTGTGACTGTTTATGTCATGCTCGTAATAAGTTTGATTAGTCATAAGAAAGTACACAAAAAATTGAGTTTAGTTTACAAAAATAGAAAAACTGTTCATGTAACTCAATTTTTTGTATAATCATGACCAATGAAACTTGTAACACAGCATATAGACACTCATATTACATAACACCCACAATACTGTAGAATTATCCGGTTGCCTTTCCTGTGTGTACCATCATATTTTAAGAACTTTAATTTAGAAAGAAACTTATAAATACATATTTGGAGTAATCATTGCATCCATCAATTATTCTTTAATATATTGTTTTTAACCCATTAAGCGCCAAAGCTCCCGTTACAGGAACATCTATTATATATTGTTTTTCTTAAAATATTTTAACGCAATTTACGAAATACACATTTTATATAAACATTTACACTATATAACACAATCATAGTGTAAATGTGTATATAAAATGTGTATTTCGTAAATTGCGTTAAAATATTTTAAGAAAAAAAGTATATAATAGATGTTCCCGTAACGGGAGCTTTGACGCTCAATGGGTTAAGACAATATTGCTTAAAAGAACTCATTACTTGATTGGCCCTTGAGGGGATAATTTGATTTGAAAGGGCATGTAACCAACATAAGTAATGAATGTTTTTATTGCCATGCCATTAGACTATAGCAACCCTGACAGGTGACATCATATGAAATACATGTTCATGGACTCGCATGTTGCTGTTTGAAGTTTTATGTTACTGTTCTTGAATTTCTATTATGGATTGGTGGAATATTGTTCATGCTTAACCCTTTAACATGCAGTGTTCCCGCTCTGGGAACACCAAACCCAGACGTTTTGACTGTTGCCAGTCACGAAGAATAGTTTTGATTTCTATAAAAAATAGTTGCGGGTGACATAGCTCCACGAGAATCCTTTACTTTTGAGCACATAATTTCCTCCTAAAAAATGGTCATGATTACTTTTTAACAGCACTGACATCTGCTGAAAAATGGAAGAATGCAAGAACAGCTAGATAGATTGCCCAATGCTGAAAAAAAGGCAGCCGTTACCATCGCTCGACTTAACTACCAGTAAGATGGTGGACGATCGAAACGTTCATCGTGTGCCACAGATATAGAGACACTATTTTCACGTCTGCTGGCTGTGCCGCACAGCCAGTTAAGTCGAGGGATGGCAACGGCTGCCCTTTTTTCAGCATTGGGAAAGTGTTGTGCCTCAAAGGGTTAAGAACTCGTTATCTATATATTTTAATTGTGCATACTCTCACCAACCTATAAGTAACCAGAATAAAGCCTGTCTTTACACATACAAATGGCATTTTGCAAGACACTTTTTGACACTGTCTGAGTATGCATGTATTTTTTACTCTAGCTCACTCTTAGTTCGCTGGATGAATGATTAGAGAGAAAAACCTGTCTAAATGTGAATGGTGACAAGATTTTGCCATTGAGCTTTTTGCCACACTATCTTATCTTTTATTTATAACTAGCTGAAGTACCCGTCCTTGACGGGTTAGGGAATGCAAATTTCCAAAAAGCAAGAACTTTTGTCAGCATTGTAGGAGTACACAGAGTGGATGTAGTATGTTGCCAAAGTAAAGAAAGCGAAGTTATAATTTTTATGTATTGTTAAAATATTGCAGGTTAGAGAGTAATTAAGTAATATCATTTCATTCGCTTTAGTCGTAACTATGGGATGCGCGAACGAATATTTACGCATATTGAAATAATTTTGCAAAATCTCAAAATCTAATCAATATTTTTGAAAAATTGGAAGCCTAGAATTTAAGTTGAATGACAACCTATCCTGTCACCCAATTTCGTTTCATTCCCTGCAGTCTTTATTTCGTGATGCTGGAACAAAATTTCAGCATTTTAAAACGATTTTCACAAAATCTCAAAATGTAATCAAAATATTTTTAAAATTCAACGCCTATAAATTAAGATTAGCAACTACCTATCCTATCACTAAATTTCGTATCATTGGTATTAGTCGTTATTACGTGATGTTTGAAGAAATATAAACGTATTTTGAGAGAATTTTCACAAAATCTCATAAAAAATGTTTAAAAAATTGGACACCTATAGTTTTTGTTGAGCAGCCATCTATCATGTGACCAAATTTCATATCATTCGCTTTAGTCGTTATTACGTAATGCGTGAACAAAGATTCACTCTTTTAAACGATTTTCGCAATATCTCGAAATCTGATCGATATTTTTAAATTAGATGCTTATAGTTTAAGGTGAGTAACCACCTATCATTTCACCAAATATCATTTTTTCACCTTTGCAGTTATTACGTGATGCTTGAAGACAAATTTACGCAGTTTGAAAGGATTTTCGCAAAATCCCAAAATCCAATGAAGATTTTTTAAAAATTCGACGCCTATGTTTCAAGTTGAGTGACCACCTATCATGACACTCAATTTCATATCATTCGCTTCAGTCGTTTTTACGTGATGCTTGAAGTCAAATTTACGCAGTTTGAAAGGATTTTCGCAAAATCTCCAAATCCAATAAAGATTTTTTAAAAATTCGACACCTATGTTTTAAGTTGAGTGACCACCAATCATGACACCCAATTTCATATCATTCGCTTCAGTCGTTTTTACGTGATGCTTGAACACAAATTTACGCAGTTTGAAACGATTTTCGCAAAATCCCAAAATCCAATGAAGATTTTTTAAAAATTCGACGCCTATGTTTTAAGTTCGGTGACCACCTATCATGACACTCAATTTCATATCATTCGCTTCAGTCGTTTTTACGTGATGCTTGAACACAAATTTACGCAGTTTGAAACTATTTTCGCAAAATCTGAAAATCTAATCAAGATTTTTGAAAAATTCGACGCCTATGTTTTAAGTTGAGTGACCACCTATCATGACACCCAACTTCATACCATTCTCTTCAGTCGTTTTGACGTGATGCTTAAACAAAAAAAGCGTCACGGACAGAATGACAGAATGACAGACAGACAAACTTTTTTTTGAGGGTGGCATCGGATTCCCGGGTGCTTGAAACGGATAGAAATCGCAAAATTTTTGAATTCCAAGAAATGTACAGACAAAAGTCTAATTTTATTTATATAGATTTGCGTAAGTGGTAAGTAAATCATGTCTTTAGATGAGTCATATAATGTGCATAGATAGAAGGGGATAGAAATTGTTTATTTAACCCTTTAATGTGCAGTGTTCCTGCTCTGGGAACACCAAACTCTGACGTTTTGACTGTTGTCAGTCACTAAGAATAGATTTGATTTCTATAAAAATAGTTGCAGGTGACAGAGCTCCACGAGAATACTTTACTTTCTAGCACGTCATTTCCAGTAAAAAAATTGTCACGATTATTTTTAACAGCACTGACATCTGCGGAAAAATGGAAGCATGCGAGAACAGCGGGACAGCCCAATGCTGAAAAAAGAGCAGCTGTTGCCATCGCTCGACTTAACTACCAGCAAGATGGTGGACGATCGAAACGTTCATCGTGTGCCACAGATCTAGAGACCCTTTTTTGACGGCAGCTGGCTGTGCGTCAAGTTGCGTAAAACTGTAATGAATTCACTTTATTCTAAGTTGTGTTGTTTATAAACCCTTGCTAGAATAAATTTTAGTTAAAAACTAAAAATATTTGCTGCATAGAATATTTAATATATCTGTGTTTGGCTTAAGTTCTTCTACTTATTTGAAAGTTTTTTGATAGATTTGTTTTGGGAAAAAGACGCCTTGTTCATAAACAAAAGTGTATGTGAAGGCCATTAAAAAAGAAATTAATTTGAAAATTTGTGGTAATATCGTTTATTCTCGATATATTGGTTGCAGAACCGATATACCAATTGCAGAATTTATAAATTTTTAGGCTAAATATGAATCAATAGATGGGAATTTTTGAGTTAATTGTGGTGAGTTTAAATTTTATATTGCTTTTACTAGGGTAATTTTTGTATGTTTTGAAAATATTGAAATTGTACAAATCTCGTGGGTGAAATTAAAATTATTTGTATTGCGGGTGGGAGGTGGTAGGTTTATTCAAGTGTTTTTTTTTAAATTTTTAAATTGTGTTTTGATGAAAGTTTTTCTGTATTTAAGTTTATTTTTTGCAGAAATATATTTTAGTATTTTGTATGTTTCAAAAAAAGATTTTTTTACATGTGCATAACCCAGAGCTAGTTTTTGTTTGTTTATTTTATTGTTTGTTGCTTTTGAAATATGTGCACAAATGTTTAATAACATGTTTTTATAACTATGTTTTAGTTTTGGGTTTATTTTTTCTTATATAATTATGCATGTTATCAGACCAGGACTGGCCAGGTTGGCTTGTTGCCAATTGCCAACACTCAAAACATCTTTTAAAGTAGAAAAAAAAACAAACACATTGCATAATAGTTATTTGTTGATTATTACTAAAGTCAAACGCCAAAGTAGAAGGGTCATTTCCTGCTGTGAAACTGATAAAAACTGATACTGGAAACCAGTTAAGTAGAAGTATTGAATAACCTTCTGACAATTTCTTTAGAAGGACCAGAGCTTTCAGATTTTATTCCAGAAAAAGCTGCTACTAAATTTTTTGACAAAAATGTGAAATGCCCTTCTTCTCAATCATATGGGAAGAGGATTCCATTTCAAAAACTAATCCTTCCAGTGTTATGGAGGTATTAGACATGGAGTAGTTATGATTACACCAATTCTATTGTAAGAATTTGCAAGTAAATTCATTGTCCATTAAATATTAATTTTTTAATTAAACTAGTTTGTTTTTTGAAAATGTAATTTAGCAAATAACATAAAACTGCTGCTCAAAAATGAAATGTTTATTTCTAACCCTGAGTTATAAAACTCGTGGGATGGCTATAGCTCTCAGCATCAACTTTCACTCTAATACATTCTGAATTTTATCTATTGTCCCATCTTCGAAGTTTAATATTATTGACTTATTTAAAATTTCCAAGGAGCTTTATATTTAAATGGTTATTTCTAATTTTCTTTAAATGTTTTCGATGAACTTAGTTTTATGTATTTATTTTCTTCCAGATTTCTCAACTCTTCTGTGCATTTACAAAGTTGGATTATTTTAATTGATTGTTTTTATTCTCCCATGGATGTGAAAAGTTGCGATAATGGTACTCATGAAGGGAATGGAATTTTTAAGTGCAATGTATGTCAGAAAAACTTTCCTACTCGGCTAACTTTCAAGAGGCACCATTGCATGACTAAAGAACATATATGTTGTGATGTATGTCAGCAGACATTCTCTGATGAATATCATTTAAATAAGCATCCTTGTGCCCGTACTGGCGAGAAACCTTATGTGTGTGATATATGTAACAAAGCATTCTCTTACAAAGAAAGTTTGATGACGCATCTCCATACACACACTGGAGAAAAACCTTTTGTTTGTGACGTATGCATGAGAAGCTTCTCTGATAGACACTATTTGAGTAAACATCTTCGCACCCACACTGGAGAGAAACCATATGCGTGTGACCTATGTAACAGAAAGTTTTCTCAGAAGCAAATGTTAAATAGACATCGTCTTACTCACACTGGGGAGAAACCTTATGCGTGTGGTGTATGCAATAAACTCTTCTCTCAGAAACAGAACTTGAATTCTCATCTCAATACACACACAGGAGAAAAACCTTTTGTTTGTGGAGTATGCAAGAAAAGTTTCTCGAATGGAGGAAACTTGAATAGACATCTCAGTGTACACACAGGAGAAAAACCTTTTGTTTGTGACATATGCAAGAAAAGTTTCTCGAGTGGAGGAGACTTGAATAGACATCTCAATACACACACAGGGAAAAAACCTTATGAGTGTGACATATGTCATAAAGAATTCTCTGATAAACCACAATTGAATAAACATTTTCGTACACACACAGGAGAAAAACCTTATGTGTGTGACGTGTGTCAGAAAGAATTCTCTCAGAAGTATAACTTGAATAGACATCTTCTTACCCATACAGGCGAGAAACCTTATGTGTGTGACTTATGTCAAAAAGGATTCTCCCAGAAAGGAAGCTGGAATAAACACCTCCTTACCCACACATGAGAGAAACCTTATGTCTGTGGGATATGCCAGAGAAGATTTTCTCTGAAAGTGAGTTGGAATCAACATCTTTCTACACACACAAATGAAAAACCTTATGTGTGTGAGATGTGTTGGAAAGAATGCTTTCAGGAAGAGAGCTTGAATAGACATCTTACCTGCATAGACTAGAAACCTTATGTGTGTGAGATGTGTCAGAAAGAATTCTCTCTGGAAGAGAGCTTGAATAGACATCTTACCCACACAGACTAGAAACCTTATGTGTGTGAGATGTGTCGGAAAGAATTCTCTCAGGAGGAGAACTTGAATAGACATCTTACCCACACAGACAAGAAACCTTATGTGTGTGAGATGTGTCAGAAAGAATTCTCTCAGGAGAGAACTTGAATAGACATCTTACCCCAGACGAGAACCTTATGTGTGTGACGTATGTCAAAAAGGATTCTCTCAGAAAGGAAAATTGAATATACATCTTTGTAAGCACACTGGAGAAAAAACAAATGTGCAACATGTCAGAAAGATACTGAGAAACGAATTATAAAAAGTCATTTTTTTTTACACACACTGGTGAGAAACCTTATGTGTGTGACCTATAAGAGAAAGCATTCTCTCAAAAATTGAGAGCCTGGATAGGCATTTTCATGTCCACTGTTGAGAAGAAACTTTGAGTGACATATGTGAGACAGAAAGAATTTTCTCTTTGAAAGAAATCTCAGATGCATCTGCGAATACAAACAAAAGAGAAATCTTATGTCTTACATAGTTAACAAAACTTTCTTTAAAAAAGGACAAATTCAAAATACGTTTTCTTGCCAGTTAAGGAGAGGCATGATTCTCTCAAAGCTTTTCTGCCTGTCATGTAACATCAAAAAGATATAAAAATTATATGTGTGTCGCATATGTAATAATGCTTTCTCTAAGGAAAAGGACTTGACCACATATTTTTATCTTCCACTGTGACAATTAAATAATCACACTACTCTTAAAAATTAACTTTATTGAAAATATTGTACAAATATTTTTTAGTCCCCTTCCCTACCAACAGGGTGCGAATTCACGGGAAGGGGGGGGGATGCCGGGGATTTTTCCCAGCTGAAGAATGTAATATCCCTGGCTAGAGAAATATTAATTGATCTCTGCCGGGAATACTATTTATCCCCTGCTGGAGAAATGTTAAATTAATCTCTGTCCCTACAAGTTCAACAGTACCTAATGATTTTAAGTATTGAAAATAGAAATTCTTCTTTTGTTTACAAGACAAAGGAGCAAGTTTGTGATAAGACAAAGGAGCCTTTGAGTAGATATACTTGGTGCTGGGACATACCTAGTAAAAAAAATTTGTGTGTGTGTGTGTGGGGGGGGGGGGTGTCCAAAAATTTTGGAGGGGGTCCAAGCCTTAAAAAAGGCAGAATGTTTAATAAAATACCTCATCATTATCGTTTTAGTAATAAAAATCAAAATTTCGGGGTGGAGTCCAGACCCCTTGGACACCCTCCTTAAATACGCCGTTGGCCTGTTGTCACTTCTCATTATGTAACTGGGGTCAGGTTTCAAAGGAAGATTGCTAAATGAACAAACAAGCACTGTTCTGCCATGAGCCGAATTTGAGGGTAGACGTAGAACCAAAATATGCAGGAATATGTGCGTAGAAAATCAGGGGTCGAATTTTGTTTGAATTTAAGTCACTTCCCAGACATGTTGGCGACTACATTTGTCATGTAATACCTAATATATTATGTGAGTGGAGCATTTACACCTTCCCCCCTTTTTCTTATTTTTTTCCCTCCTTTTCAAATGTGCCCTCCTGGATGTTTTCTTTCAAAGCCCCCCCCCCCTCTCCCCTGGTGAAAATGTCGAATTCACACCCTGCCTACTAATACATAGCTGCATGAAAATTTTCCATGTGCATATTTAAGGGAAGGGGGAGGGTCCGGTCCCCTCACCCCTCCCCCTTAAATATGCACATGCTTACAACCAAGTACATCTCTGCATGTTTTTGCTTGTTTTCAAACACAAGCTATAGTTTGGTGAAAGCCGAGAACAAAAGCCAACATCAAGGAAAATTTTGCCAATCAATTGCTTCCTCAAATATCTCAAATAAACTTTCAGAATACACTACATAAATGTAAAATTTATCAACTCTAGAGTATATGCTATAGTTTTAATATAATTTCACTAAAAATAATGATAAAAGCTCTTAGAATAAAATAACAGTGTTTTGCCCAAAGTGTTGAGATGTCTAAAAATTTTGTATTTTTTCAATTAAATTTGCCATTTTAAAGCATGAAACTTATACAGTTGAAATAAGCAAATAAACCTTAACAAAAATAAGTTACAGTAGAAAGAATCTCAACTTTATTCTGCTGTTAATAATATTTTACTTTACGAATTCCTTCATTCCCTATGCTTCTCCAATTGACGAAAGACTCAAAGCTGCCTCGGGTGATAAAAAAGCTGCTTGTCCACTCAGCGACCGACTTGAAGTTGTCCAGTCAGTCTTGTCAAGGGATGTTCTAGGGAGAATCTCGGCCGGAGATTTTTGAAGAAGCTCGAATTGCGGGCTGTAGGGCACTGCCCGATTGAAAGGGTTTTTGACTTCTGTTGATATTTCAACGAACTCTTATTATTTTTAATGCATATAGTAGTACGTGTAAATGCATTTAATCAAGACCAACTTTATTGTAAATAAATAATTTCTAACATGAAATTGGTAATTAGCTGTCCTTAGCTATGCTACACGACAAAGACGTTACACAATGCTTACTACTTCAAAATCCTGGCAGAGTGGCAAAGCCTACAATCCATGCATATTCCAGTGGCACATATACTGATATATCTACAGTTCTCGGGGCTTCAAGTTTTGTTTTTTCTCTTGATTAACTTAATTTTCTTGATTGGAAAGCAGCTCATTGTAGTAAATATTTAAATTAAGTGAAAGAAAAAGAGGGGGGTGTGAATATGCAATACTTATTTTAAATTAAATGAATAATTATTAAATTAATGATAATATTTATATTTTTTAGAAAAAAAAGGTTGATTGTGCATTTATGAATAGGCAAACATGAATCGTTTGATAAAATCGTCTGGTTATAAGGTGTTTAAATAAAAAAAAAGAAAGTTAAGCTTTGTTTTTATCATTAAGGGAGAGTCTACAAGGAAAAAAATTAACAGAAAATGGGATCGTGCTTGAAAGTACAATTAGTGTTCTTTCTACAGATGGAGTACAATTGGTTATCTTAGAAGTGAGAAATGGGTTATGAATGCCATAATCTGCTGATTAAATTTCTCTCCATGATATTTTTAACCGTGGTACTTTATACTGATTTCCATGCATTATCAAGATGATAATAAATTAGAGCTGTCCCGCATAATCTGCAACCCGGTTAATCGAGAGTCTATTGTATAAAGAAGTGAACAAGTAAAGTGTGTTCTCATAGCATGAGAGGAAAAAACAGATTTGCAGTTCTCTCTCCATTTAACAACTTTCAAGGAACCGTGAAATATCGTCCTTAAACAAGAATTTGTATAAAAATAACGTCCTTTACAGGCTAAGGACTGTCAATGTATTTCTTAATATTTTGGCATGTTTAAAAATGTTACGTTTAATATTTGCAAAAAACTATTTTAAATTACATTAAGTAAAGTACAAGCAAACTTTACAACACATATATGGGCAACCCCTGGCCCACGGAACGTTTCAAATTCCCATAGAAAACCCATCTAAACCATTAAAAATCTTAACACCCATACCACTGGTGTAGTTGGATATGAATCAAAATACAGTCCGTGACTTCTCTAACATCCTAAAATTTGGCCCATAACTCTCCAAAAGTGGCCCATACCTGCTTTTAACCTGCTTGCAAGTTAGGTTTTTAAAAAATCAAAAAGTGTTGATTGCTTCATTTTTCACCTTGTTTCCATTGTTCTCTCTTCCAGATTTTCTAAAATTTTATATGTGTCAGAACTTATATCTGTGAAGATGGTAGCAGTGTCTCATTTTATGTGTCTTCAAATGCATCTTATTCGTCGGACACCATGTTTTCGTTTAGTATATCTTCACAAATTTGCTCTATATTTCTGTAATCTGTTCTTAAACAGATTCATCACAACTGTATAAATCTTGAATTGAAATCTTATCTTCAATGAACTTATACCCCCACAGAAGGTTCTCCTGCCGCAGATCAGAAGTAAATAAAAGAAAAAAATCGTCTTTAAACAGAACCCATGTTGTCTTTGAACAAAAAGTTTTTATGTCAGAGGGGTTGGGACTAAAATATCTTTAAATAGAGATTATCATTAAGCAGAGTGTCGTTAAACGGAGAGCCCAACTGTAAAATGTAAAAATGATTCTTTTGTTAATGATGGGCACAAGTACATGCATTATATTGTGTATTAAGGGAAAGCTACTCGACGGCTATCTGCCTAAAGAGTGGTGCTATCTGTCTTGGATGGAGGACTTTTTAAGGGGCTACAAGTGTCTCTTCAAAAGTCATGATAATTGGGACATTGCAGGACTCGATTCAGACGAAATTTGGGTGCATTTTGTAGTCCCTTTCCAAGATTACTATAGAATAAAACGGCCGCTCAAAAAATTACAGTCGATTAACAACCCTTCATTGGCACGTCTTCATTTTACCGTCTTTTTTGATTTATTTTGTAAATTATTTTAAGGAAAAAAAGTGACTTTCACAAAAATTGTTATAATTCACAAAAATAGGTATCAAAATTCACAAAAATAAGCAGTTTTCACAAAAATGGGGCACTGGAAAAAATTCCTGGATCGACGTCTGCACTGCAATCAGATGCTCATAACACTGAAGAAAATATGATGGATTTACACAGATTTGAAGTTCAGTAAGATGCCAAAATAGAAATTTTTTGTTGAATTTCAAGAATCTCTAAGGCCATAGATTGGTAAACCGTACTACCATTAGTACAAACTACACTATTATTTCAGAAAAACACAAAATTCTGTTGTTAAAAGATAAAATAAATAAGAACTTTGCATAAAAAACACACATAAAATGATACATATAAAAAGATACGATCATTTCAACTGAAAATTTATTCAGTTTTCATCAGTCATAACCGTTCGTCTCACTTGAAAAGCCTTGTGAACGGTGGTTCTTCCGTTCCTTTTGTTCATTCTGCTTGGAAGCTGTCATTGTAAGGTTCTATTTACTGTCTTCCTCTATTCCCCACCCTCTTTCTCCCCTTTTCTTCTTCTGCTGCTAGTTTTCTTTTTTTCTTTTAATTAATTATTTTCTTTTTTATTTTCTTTCTTTCTTTTTATTAAGTTTTTTGTTTTTGTGTGTGTTTTTTTGTCTTTCCTTTATGTTTATTATTATCGTATTGTAGTTATATTAAAAAAGTGCTATCCTCTATGTGTTATATATAAATAAACAGTAATATTAGTGTTTTTTTTCTTTTGTTGGTTCTGTTTTCTATTGTTTTTGTGTGTGTTTTTGTGGTTTTTTTTTTTTGCTTTTTATTTATTTGTGTATTTTTGTTTGCCGTATTTTTTTCTTTTCTACTTCCTTTTTTAAACCACCCCCTTCCTTTGTAGGTTTTTTTCTTTTTTTCCAAGTGGCAACATGCTTATTTTTATTTATCTTTTTCTGTTCCCACTGTTTAGTGAGACGAAGGGTTATGACTGATGAAGACTGAATAAATTTTAAGTCGAAACGATCATATCTTGCTACAAGTATCATTTTAGTGCTTTTTTATACCAAGTTTTTATTTATTTTATTTTACACTATTATTTACTGTTTATCAGGCCCGGATACACCCACCGGGAACTCGGGATTTTTTCCGATGGGCCGGTCACTTTAATATATAATTTATTTATATATACACTTCTGTATGATTTGCTCGTGTGTTAAAAAATATAAGTGGGCCGCTGTTGTTATGAATTTCCTCGGCCAGTGGTATGGGTGCTATCCGTCCTTGCTATGTATTATGTCATAGTTAATATTTGTGAATGTTTTAGTTCTTATTTAAATGATTAGGGCTTTTTAAATGAAGTTGGATAAAAAACAGTTAAACACCTGGGATGGCTGTAGTTCTGCTTGTGAACTTTTACTATAATGCACTTAGTATCACTACTCCTTCTGTGCCAGATTCAGAAGTTTAATATTACTCCCTTTATTTCAAATTTTATAACGTGATAATTTCTCATTTTCTCAGAATTATTTTAAATTAACATAGTTTTACTTATCTATTTATTTTCTTGCAGATTTCTCCTCTCCTGTGCATTTATAATTTTTTCTTGCCACAAGAAGCTTCATATTATCAAATGTAAATGTGTGTAGCACCAAAGCATTTCGATATAGACCAGAAATACAGAAATAAAATCACATGATAAGTAAATTTCGGTTAGATTTGCTATTGACCTCTGATTCTCTGAAACAGTAAATTACCTTGGTTTTTTTCGTATAAGGAGAGATCACAGTAAATAATAAAGTGTTATTTTTAACAAAAACTGTTCTGTTGAGGATAAACATTAAGAAGTATGTCATTTCTTGCCTGAATAACCGAATTGTCCAACATTCCTCAAATGCTGTTGTGAATGATCCTTCTGTTTGAATAAACATTAGTCAAAGATTGTATAAGTATGTACTGAGAAAAGAACTCACAGAAGTTGTCGTATTAAAGTAAGATTATTTTGTAAGGCAAGTCCTACTCATTAATTGTTTTTATTCTCCTATGGATGTGAAAGTTTGCAATAATGATACTCACAAAGGGAATAGAAATTTTGCAATGTGCAGGCAAGAGTGCAGTGTATGTGAGAACATTTTTTCTTCTCAGCTGACCTTCAAGAGGCAGCTTTGCGTGAAAAGAGAAGAACAAATATGTGACTTTAGTCAGCAGACATTTTCTGATGAAGATAGTTTAAATGAACATCTTTGTACCCACACTGGGGAGAAACCTTATGTCTGTGATATATGTCAGAAAAGTTTCTCCAAGAGAAGAAGTTTCAATAGACATCTTCCTATACACACAAGAGAGAAACTTTATGCGTGCGACATATGCAAGGAAAAGTTCTCTCAAAAGTCAAACTTGAATGCACATCTTCGTACCCACACTGGGGAGAAACCTTATGTGTGTGATACATGTAAGAAAGCATTCTCTTACAAAGAAAGTTTGATGTCACATTTTCATACACACACCGGAGAAAAACCTTTTGTTTGTTATGTATGCACGAAAGGCTTCTCTGATAGAAGGTTCTTGAATAAGCATCTTCGTACTCACACTGGGGAGAAACCTTACGTGTGTGACATATGTAAGGAAAAGTTCTCTCAAAAGTCAAACTTGAACACACATCTGCGTACCCACACTGGGGAGAAACCTCATGTGTGTGATATATGCAACAAAGCATTCTCTCACAAAGAAAGTTTGATGACACATCTCCACACACACACAGGAGAAAAACCTTTTGTCTGTTATGTATGTATGAAAGGCTTCTCTGATAGAAGATCTTTGAATAAACATCTTCGTATTCACACTGGGGAGAAACCTTATGTATGTGATATATGTAAGAAAAGTTTCTCCGAGAGAAGAATCTTGAATGGACATCTCCTTAGACACACAGGAGAGAAACCTTATATGTGTGACATATGTAAGAAAAAGTTCTTTGAAAAGTCAGCCTTGAATACACATCTTCGTACCCACACTGGGGAGAAACCCTATGTGTGTGATACATGTAACAAAGCATTCTCTCGCAAAGGAAGGTTGATGTCACATCTCTATACGCACACCGGAGAAAAATCTTTTGTTTGATTTGTATGCTAGAAAAGCTTCTCTGATAGAAGATTCTTGAATAACCATCTTTGTACTCACACTGAGGAGAAACTTTATGTGTGTGATATACATTGGTGAAATAAATTAAGTGAATTTGCATATTTTGTCGAATTTCATGAAAACAACTGAAGTGAATATAAAACCACTGCTTCTAGACAAAAATGCAAATCTTATACGTCAAATAGGTAAGTGTACAGGTACGTGTAGGTGGATATAGTAGAGAAACAGGCTTTACAAGTGTGCTTAAATTAAGTCTCATTTCATTCGCTAGCACACCTCGGTGAATTTCTTGATGTTATTTTGCAGCAATCGGTTAATTTCAAATTGTTACAGTATAAATGAGTAACACCAACATTTAGATGATGGAATGAGGTGGCAAATTGTAGGGAGGCTAGAAGCAGACTAATCTCAAGTCCAGAGTTGTAGAGAGTTCAATTTAGCGTCCAGCATTGTGTGTAATGTATGGAAACAGTTCCAGTATACCGGATCTATCGAGAGAAAGCCTGGGCAAGGCCGTCCAAAAGCCACAATGGCCAGAGAAGATTGCCGTTTGTCCATTATAGCGAGGCGTATTAGGAGTACTACAGCTTGTCAGCTTTCTCGTGACTTGTATGCAGACACAAGAACCTGTATATCAAGGGTGACTGTTTTCAAAAGACTTCATGAGAGAGAGGGTTGTTTGCAAGAAGTCCTGCTGTTTGCATCCCGCTCAATTCTATGAACAGGAGAGTCCGTTTAGCATGGTGCATAGAGATGAGATATGGATCAGTGGACGACTGTTCATATGGAAAGAACCAGGGACCCGCTACCTACCTTCCAATGTCTGCAAAATTGACCATTTTGGCAGAGGAGGTTTAATAGTCTGGCCAGGCATCATGTTCGATGGCCATGCACCTCCCTGTCTTTGAAAGAGGCACTGTGACTGGTGTGAGGTATAGTGATGAGATCTCGGAGCCCTATGTTTGCCTTTTCAGGTGTGAAGCTGGCCCTGAGTTCATTTTAATAGACGATAACACAAGGCCACATAGAGCTCTTCTGGTCGACGAATTTCTAGACAATGAGGATATTTGCCAGATTTATTGGCCAACCAGATCTCCAGACCTTAATCCTATAGAGCATGTCTGGAATACTCTGGGAGGACAATTGCAACTCGCAGTCCTCCTCCAAGAACCATCCAGGAAATTAAAACAGCGTTGCTGAACAAGTGGGACCAGTTGTCACAGCAAATCATAAACTGCATTATTTCAAGTATGAAATCACGCTGGAAGACTTGTATATTTGTAAGAGGGGCCATATCCCCTATTAACTCATCTATCAATCCATTTTTTTGTTTATCTGCAGCTGCCAATTCATACCTTCCAACTCCAGTGTGTGTTACACACGATCATGTGTGTGTATTACAATTATTGAATGGTTATTTGTTTCGTATTGTATCAATGTATGCACACATATCAAATTTCATTAAAATCGGTCCAGTAGTTCTAGAGATAATTGACCAAGTCTGCAAATTCTCTAAATTTCTTACATCAGTGTATGTAACAAAGCATTCTCTCGCAAGAAAAGTTTGAGGACACATCTCCATACACACACCACAGGAAAAAACCTTTTGTTCGTTATGTTATGTATGAAAAGCTTCTCTGATAAAAGATCTTTGAATAAGCATCTTTGTACTCACACTGGAGAGAAACCTTATGTATGTGATATATGTAAAAGTTTCTTCGAGAGAAGAAGCTTGAAGGGACATTTTCTTATTCACACAGGAGAGAAACCTTATGTGTGTGACATATATAAGGAAAAGTTCTCTCAAAAATCAAACTTGAATACATCTTCCTACCTGCACTGGGAGAAACCTTATGTGTGTGATGAATGTAACAAAGCATTCTCTCGCAAAGGAAGATTGATGACACATCACCATACACAAACCGGAGAAAAGCCTTTTGTTTGTTATGTATGCATAAAAAGCTTCTCTGATAGAAGATTCTGAATGCACATCTTCGCACTCACACTGAGGAGAAACCTTATGTGTGCCATATATGTAACAAAGCTTTCTCTCACAAGCTGTGTTTGAAGATACATTTCAATACAAACCAGGGTTGTCAGATTTTGCTGCCCGGGTAGCTCCCCATTTTCCCCATTGGTTTGGGTTTTTTGGGTAAAATGGTTTTTTTAAAGATAAATCCGATTTGCATCATCTTAAAAGAAATATTGGAATAATAATTTAATTTATTATAGAAGAATTTAATTTCTTAAAAAAATTTTAAGTTTTATTTCAATTCAAGATTATTTTTATCACTAATGAAATTATAAATCCTAATTCCATTCTGTTGCTTTTATGAAAAATAAAGATCTTTGTTTTCTACCAGTTGTAATGCTGTTTAAAAGTTACTTTTAGTAATTTTTGATAGTAGAAATTTGTCATAAAATTTTCTAGGACCAAACAAACAGTCTTCTATGAAGTAGTGGCTTTTTATAGAATATATAATCGTAAATGATATAGAGCTGTACAAATGTGTCAGTTAATTTTTACTGAAAGGAAAACATATTTATGCAAGCATAATATCCAATATATTTCCTCTTTAGAATATTTAGAAATAAAACAAGCATTCAAATGTGTGATAATTTCTTGGCTGTATAATAAAAGCAGGTCTGGCTGCACTGTATTGCACTAACTGTTGAAATTAGATATCACCGGATTATTATATCAATACCACAAAATAAAGAAGTACATCTATTATATAAATGTGAAAGTTTGTCTGTTTGTTTGTTTGTTTGTTCGTCCGGGAACTTCTCCCACACTGTCAGACCTATCGGCTTGAAATTTTGCACATACACGTGAAACGACATAGAATAGGCCGTAGGCTACTTTAAAATTCTGGAAATCCACCCGTTCCCTAATTTTTAACGATTTTTCGCAATTTTCAGGGTAGAAAGCTACTCAAATGTACGATTTCAGCACATTCGTCAGCATGCGCCGAGACGGTTGGTTGCAGACCTACCGAATTTTGCATACGGCTTCACTAGGACAGATCCTAACACGCCTCGGAGCGATTTTTTCGAAATTCGAATTAGAAAATGTTTTCCGATTTTTAGCGATTTTTCTCGCTTAATACGTAATAACGCCGGTAATTACACTCGCAAGAAAACGATATTTATATAATCGGATAGAGGAGAAAATGTTCTTTTAAAAACTGTTTGTTCGGTCTGTGTTACATAATTTGCAGATTTTTGGGAATTTTTCAAATAAAATAAATTTGACGCTGACTTTCGTAAAATATTTTTAAAACTGCTGCATCTTGAATTCTATCCGTCATAACCTTTTTATATTTTGTCAAATGACGGAGCATACATTTCGCCCTCTTTTAAAAGAGAAATCGGAGGAAAATATAAATTAGGAGATTTTTTACGAATTTTTAAGTAAAGAAGGATTTTCATTTCAATAGCAATTGCTTAAAAATTTCGGTATGATATCTTGCCGTTTGGTTGTCTTGGAGACAGTAACAATGATTAAAATTGCCAGTTGAAAAAAATAAATAAAATTACTTTAAAATAACTGAGTTTTCGCGTGTGAAATGTGCGTGATTTTGATGTCACGAGTTTAAAACCCCTTTCGAAACTCAATCAGAATAACGGACTCACAAGCAAAACATACGCCACGCATCAAATAATTGGATATTTTATTTTACGTTGCCAGAAAAAGAATTGAATGCTGTTTTTTCACCAGTGAATTATCCAGCATTATTTTCGATTGAGATTTTAAACGGGACAGGTTTTCGAATCGCAAGAAATATATTGCGGTGTTAAACAGGACCTGCTTATGACCTACAGGGGTCCTCGGGCATTGAGGAATTTTGGGGTCCCCCACCTATGAATTTTTTTTTCTTTTTCATAAAATTTTGTTATAAAAAAAAGAACAATTTGAAATTGGGGGCCATTTCGAGCAGGGGGCCCTAGACAAAGTCCCGATTTGCCCGTGCGATAATAGGGCCCTGGTGCTAAATACGCCAATCTGACAAGAATTATGCGTAGAAATTTATGGAGAGCTGATTTAGTGGCAACCATAAAGTGTAATGATTATCGTTTATGCTAATGCATAAATTGCAAAGAATCGCCAGAGGAAAAGATTACATTCGTGGCAAATATCTAAACCGTTTCTTTAAATTAAGCATTAACGGTTGCAAAACGAAAATATATTGTATTGGTACAGTAAAAGATAGTATAAGTTACAGTAAGTAGATATTCTAAGGCAATATTAATCAAAGCACAATATACCGCATTAATAAATATTTCGTGAAATTAAGTCTTCTATTCATTTTTCAACAGCCGTATTACATCACAGCTAACTAAACATTAAGTAATTCTACGTTGCGTTAATATATCCCGCGGTAGTTTGAACAGAAAAGACTGTAACAGAATATTCTTTTTTCTTGGAGATTCTGTTTTGTCACAAGTAGTTATGATCACGTTTTAGGAAAATGTTCTCTTCTTGCCTTGCGAAGAGCGGGTACACAACTATTTAATTATAAAATGAAACGGTTCTACACATTATGTAGTATCTAAGGTATTAATGGCATAGTTCAATCTAAAAAAGAGTATGATGTAGAAATGAGACATTTTGAAAATTAGGAATTTTCACTTGCGTCATAATATTAACAATGGTCTCAGGTCAGTTACTTATACTAACTTTACAAATAACTAATGAGTAACTTTGCGCCAAGAGTCAAATCATTTTGCTTATTTTTAGATTCCAAATCACTGGAATCAATTTGAACTAAACATGTAAGAAAAAGTTTCGTTGACTACCGTGCGGAGAACGGGCAGACTTTACAAATAACAAATGAGTAACTTTGCGCCAAGAGTCAAATCATTTTGCTTATTTTTAGATTCCAAATCACTGGAGTCAATTTGAACTATACATGTAAGAAAAAGTTTCGTTGACTACCGTGCGGAGAACGGGCACGCAGCTAGTACATTATAAAATGAAAAGAATTATTACTTAACTCTGTGTTGTTCATTAACTATATTAAAAAGAAATGTGCACGTAGGTTTTTGACACTCCTTTTTACTTTCCGAACATGTACCATGTAAGGAAAGTATTGTAATCATGAAAAAATTCGACTTCGAGATTTTGGTATTTTTACACGTTTTGAGGGCTTCTGAATCCATTTATGCTATTTTTACGAGATGTATGTGTGTGTATGTGAGTGAACACGATAGCTCCTGAACGGAGCATTCGATTGAGCTCAAATTGGATATATATGTCATAAACCACCGTCGCAAGACCGGTATTGATTTTGGTGTGTATAGGACTTATAGTTTTTCTACAGGGCTACGGCAAAGATTTCTTTTACATTATGGCCTATGGGGGGAATTTCTTGAAAGTGCGCTAGCGTTTAAACGGTACATTCGATTGAGCTCAAATTCGGTATACATGTTATAAACCACCGTCCTTAGACCGGTATTGATTTTGGTGTGTATAGGACTTATAGTTCTCCTACAGGGCTACGACAAAACTTTCTTTTATGTTATGGCATAATGGCATATGGGGAGAAATTCTTGAAAGTGCGCAAGCGTTTAAACGGTGCATTCGATTGAGTTTCAATTTGGTATATATGTTTGAATTATTCATCGATTAAAATTTATTTAAGTGCTTGGTAATGATCTTAATCGTAAGTGTTCGGAAAGTCGAGTGGAGTCACTCCAGATTTTTCTGTTTTGTTACGTAGTAGTAAAAATATCTAAATTTTACTATACTGATTCAGCATAATTCTTTAATTTGATTAATTCGTTCGTAAAGTTTTTATGGAATCGATAATTTCACGCCATGTATTTCATCAAAACGTTTCAACGAGATTACTTTATTACAAGTTTTTTCGGGCCTTTGAACTTCACTACAAAGACAGTACGTACGTAAATTTAACCCTCTGAGCGTCTTGGAAATCGGACAAAAATCTAAAATGGTTTTCACAGTACAATGTTCATGCAGCTTTAAAATTATAAGAAATAATTGGGAGATTTGCAATTATTATAAAATAAGCTCCTAAAGTACTCACAAGCTTTAATACCGGGTGACCAAAAGTACGTAAAATCTATAAAAATTCCTTTAAAAAGAACAAATAATGACAGAAAATTGCGGTTTGCACAAATAGGTTTAGAACATGATCGGATTTTTTTTTTTTTTTTTTTTATAAGAAAGTTTTTAGTTCCAAATGTTACCGATAGGTGGCGCTGACATGCCAAATGGAAACCAAGTTTCCATTTTAAATAAAAATCTGAAATCTCTCTAATTCTTTCCATGCAAACTGCAATTTTGTATCGTGATTTGTTTTTTCTGTTAATGAATTTTCGAAGTTTTCACGTGTTTTTGCTGCATCCTGGGTGCATCAAAGTTTAAAAATTCTTTTAAAAAGAACAAATAATGATACAAAATTGCGGTTTGCATGCATAAGATTAGGGAGATTTCAGATTTTTTTTAGTGGAAACTCTTCCCGTTGCGCATGTTAGTGCCATCTATCGGCAATATTTGAAATTACAAACTTTCTTATCAAAATCCATTGACATTCTAACCTATTTGTGCAAACCACAATTTTCTATCATTATTTGTTCTTTTTTAATGAATTTTTGAAGTTTTTACGGACTTTTTTGTCACCTGGTATCAAAATATATATTTATGATACCTAAGTGTTACAAATAATCAAAACGATAGATGCTATGCGGTGAAAACTGGAATGAGATGGATGGCATATACGTCACAGCCGCTTTGAGGGTTAAAAATATCTGATCCAGAAACCACACAACTTCTTTATACGTCTACTAATTCCTAAAAATTTTTCACTGACTAGAACGTGCGCAATCCGCAGTATTTGGTGATAAATCGCCAGAAGTGTACAACCTTGGCGACTTTTGTCATACCGCTGATCTTTGCAAACCTGAAAAACCTCTTCCTAACATACACCAGGGTTCTAAAGACAGAACAAATACCGGGTGATCCAAAAGTCAGGACAAACTTTAAAAATTCATTAAAAAAGAGCTAATAATAATAGAAAATGGCGGTTTGCACAAATAGGTTTAGGGTATGATGGGATTTTTTTTAATGACAAAGTTTGTAGTTTCAAATGTTACCGGTAGGTGGCGCTGGCATGCACAATGGGAACCAAATTCCCAATTTTAAAAAATCCGAAATCTTTGTAATGCTTTCTATGCAAACTGCAGATTTTTATCATTATTTTTTCTTTTTTAAGGAATTTTTAAACTTTGGTGCACCCAGGATGCATCAAAAGCTAGTGAAAAGTTCAAACATTCATTAAAAAAGAACAAATCATGATACAAAACTGCAGTTTGCATAGAAAGCATTACAGAGATTTCGGATTTTTTTAAATTGGAAATTTGGTTCTCATTGTGCATGTCAGTGCCACCTAAAGGTAACATTTGGAACTACAAACTTTCTTGTCATTAAAAAAAAAAAAAAAAAAAAAAAACCATCATACCCTAAACCTATTTGTGCATGCAAACCGCAATTTTCTATCATTATTTGCTCTTTTTTAATGAATTTTTATTAAAGTTTGTCCTGAATTTTGGATCACCCGGTAAATAAAAAAAAGATTATAATGAAAAAGGAATAACAACAAAATTACGAAATTAAAACTTCCGCCGGTGATGCATTTTGCTAACTTTTCCTTAAATGCGGCTTCCTTTTTGGCGCATCTCAGTGTAGAGGTACATACGAAATTGCCCAATTTAACTTCATTAATTTTTCATTTTCACTAGGCGCACACACCGGGTTTTCAATTTAATCATCAATTAAAGCCGGCTCCCTGCTAATTTTCCTGAAATAAGTCTTTCCGGGTCTCTAGATCTGTGGCACGCGATGAACGTTTCGATCGTCCGCCCTCTTGCTGGTCGTTAAGTCGAGGGATGGCAACGGCTGCCCTTTTTCCAGCATTGGGCACAATCTGTCCCGCCGTTCTCGCATTCTTCCATTTTTCAGCAGATGTCAGTGCTGTTAGAAATAATCGTGACCATTTTTTGACGGAAAATGACGTGCTAAAAAGTAAAGGATTCTCGTGGAGCTATGTCACCCGCAACTCTTTTTATAGAAATTCAATCTATTCTTCGTGACTGGAAACAGTCAAAACGTCAGAGTTTGGTGTTCCCAGAGCGGGAACACTGCGCGTTAAAGGGTTAATCCAGATAAAACTCGAATTCACAATTATAATTTTAAATGTAAGTATATATATATATATATATATATATAATGTTTATATACATTTTGTCCGTAATTCAAATTATTGTTAGGCGTATTTTACGCAAAAAAAAATAAAAATAATAACTGTTCAATAATATATATCGAGAGAAAAAAAAAATTAAAAATTGAAATGAATTAATTCAATTTCAAATTTACTCATACCCGCTTTTTTTTAATCAATCCCGGTAGATGATTTTTGGATAATGGTGTGTCCCAAATGTAAATTAATTATAAACAGTAAATATTTTTACTTCCTTGTACGTAGTATAAGGAAGTAATGTGATCCCGAAAAATTTTGGGGGCCAAATTTCGACATAAAAACCGATTTTGACTACCTCTAAATTGAATTTTAAAAATTTTTTCGATGCATCTCATCGTAGGCTAGCATGCACGATCATATTAACGCGTCTGCAACTCATTTTGACCAGTGGCGAGTCTACTGTGGCCAGTTTTTCCATGCCGTCTGTACGTACGTACGTACGTGTGTACGTACGTACGTATGTACGTACGTGTGTACGTACGTACGTATGTACGTACGTACGTACGTACGTACGTACGTACGTACGTATGTATGTAACTCGCATATCTCAAAAACTATTGGTCGTAGAATGTTGAGATTTGATATTTAGGATTGTTCTATGATCTAGTTGTGCACCTCCCCTTTTGGTGGCAATCGAATGGATAGTTTATGTACAGGACCGCCCAAAAGATTCGAAATACATTACGCTCTATGAGCCGAAATTCATTAAACTCGCCTAACTCAAAAGCTATTAGGCGTAGAATGTCGAAACTTCATATTTTGGATAGTTGTAACATCTAGTTGTGCACCTACCCTTTTGGTTCCATTCGACTGGATAGTTTATCTACAGGACTGCCCAAAACATTCGAAATACATTACACTCAATGGGCCGAAATTCATTAAACTCGCATATCTCAAAAACTGTTAGGCGTTGAATGTTGAAACTTTATATTTAGGATTGTTGTAACATCTAGTTGTGCACCTCCCCTTTCGGTTCCATTCGACTGAATAGTTTATCTACAGGACCGCCCAAAAGATTCGAAATACATTACGCTCTATGGGCCGAAATTCATCAAAGCGTTTTTTAGAGGTATTGGGCTATTTCAAACGACTCAGAAGTGATATATGCTGTAAAGAGTTAGAAAATGAATTTCTCTATTAAAAAAAGTGTCTTTATCATTTATAGTTCTGCTACAGGAACACTCAAAAGATTTCCAATACATTACGGTCAATAGCAATTTTAGGGGCATTCATCCATTTCAAGCACAATACCGTCCTACCACATAAGTTAGGTAATGGTCCGACCACGGTCACGTGCCTCCCTCAAGAACTATGCCAAAAGTCGCCAAGCTTGGCGACTTTTGGTGTACGTGTGTGCATATTTAACTCTCAAGTCTCAAAAACTATTATGAAATTTCATATATAAGAATGTTGTAACATCTAGTTGTGCATCTCGATTTTTGGTTCCAATCTACTGGAGAGTTTATTTACAGGACCACCGAAAAGAATTTCAGTACCTTAATGTCTATGGACATCTTCATTATAATACAACTGTAGACAGTCATTGTTTGGTACATGCCCAAAATCTCGCCGTCTGTCCTCGACCTTGGCGAGTTTTGGCGAAATATCGCCAAATTTGGCGATAGTCAGTCATTTCGTCCATGCCCAAAGTATCGCCATTTGTCATCGTTCTTGGCGAGTTTTGGCGAAATATCGCCAAATTTGGCGATAATCTGTCATTGTTTGGTTTATGCTTAAAATCTCGCCAAATGTCGTCGACATTGACGAGTTTCGCCGAAATATCGCCAAATTTGGCGCCAAAAATTATTTCCTATTTTGTATAACTCTAAAACTTTAACCCGTAGAATTTTGAACTTTTGTATTTAGAGCTATATTATAATATCTAACTGTTTTCAATATCTTTTTTGACAGCAATCGGCTGGGAATTTATTTACAGAGCCAAATGACTTTGAATACATTGAGGTGTATGGATGCATTCAATTCATTGAAAGTCTGTGGTCAATGACTACTTTGGCTATCCTCAAAATCTCGCAGACTATCTCAAGTTTGTCGGCTTTTGGTGAAATATCGCCAAATAAAGTGTCAGAAGGAAATCTTTCAAATTGAACTCAGCTTGGCGATATCGAACTATTTGGCTGGAAATCGCTAAACCTTACTATTATTGATATTTTATCTCTTTCAAACAAATAAATTTAGAGGAAGTGCGTCGAAAATATTTTTGATCTAATGGACGTGCAAGGAAGTCATGTGTTGGACACATCAGATTTTTTTTTAATCAATCCCGGTAAATGATTTTTGGATAATGGTGTGTCCCAAATGTGAATTAATTATAAACAGTAAATTTTTTTTTCTAAAAGAAGAAAGTATAAATGACAGAATCAATAAATTGTTTTTTTTTTCATATTTTCCCCCATTAACTCTTTTTTCTGTTCTTTTCACAGTAATGGCGAATCTAAAATGGTAATCGAATACCGCTGTTTGTGAATGCTAATTGGATAATTTAAATTTAAAAAAATTGATTGCGCGATAATGCACAGATCAGAAAGGAAGTAAAAAAGTAAAAGAAAGTGTAGAAAAGCAGTAATAATCACTGGGTTTTTTTTTTTTAAAGGAGGATGTGTTAGGCAAAGAGTGGCAGTTATCCTTTGTTATTATTTTAAAAATATTATTATTTCTTATTTTATTATTATTATTATATTATTATTTTATTATTATTAATATTAATATTATTTTATTATTATTATATATTAATCTTATTATTTATAAAAATATTTTTGTGAAATAATATACAATAAAATTCGTATATAGCGAGCCACAATTAAACGGAAACCCGGATTTAGCGAGGAAAACTTAATACCTGTACAGTCAACTCGCGATAACTCACTAGCCAAATACTTCGAGTAATCAGAATTTCAAGTTATTCGACGTATACGAATAACTCGAATTTTTGATAACTCGAAGTATGTTGCTGGTTCCCAAGGACGTGTTTAAGGGGGGCTCCAGGGGGTCTGGAACCCCCTTCCCACACACACATACACACCGAAATTTTGATTTTTGTTACTAAAATGATAACGATAAAGTCTTTTTGCCGAAAAATTCTGATTCTTATTTTACGGTTTAGACCCCCTCCGGAATTTGTTTTTCTGAATGCGCCCCTGCTGGTCCCTTGCAGTCTTTCCCCCCTTTTCCGTGGAAAAGTTTAAATTTCTGCGTGCTACACGCTTAACTCAAACGAGCGAAATTCGATCAGTCGGAGCGAATTTTCGGTCCTTTCCGTACTTGAAAGTGCATTTCTCCTTTAGGAGCGTTTTTTGATCGCTGAACGGAGCGAAATATTCGAGGCGAACATCATCGGTATTTTGGTAAATCAGAAATGGGGAGTGGATTTCTCGGAAAATGTATACTTAAAGAGAATTTTTGCGTTAATATTGTCGATTTCGATGTAAAAAAAAACGAAACCAACAATTTTTCCTTGCACTCCTTCGTGAAAGGGTTATTTTCGCTCCTTTGAATTAAGCGTATATATCAGGTTGTAACGAAAGTTTTCCGCCATATCTGCCTGAAAAACTAACTTCTAACTCCTTAGATAACTTTTTTGAACTTTCGGTACCAAACCTGCACAGTGTCACATGATACAACAATAGTACTTAAAGCTGTATTCATAATTTGTTGATATTATGTAGCTGACTTTTTGCAACACAAGTGGAAGTAAATGATGGTTCTAATCCTCTAGAGTGATAGTTCCATTTGGGACACCTTATACTTAATGATAACTATATATTTTACAGATTTCACAACACAGTGTTATAAAGTAAGCCTCTTTCTTTCAAATGCCAAAAATCGTTTGACAAAATAGGAGCAAATACGCCAACGCGAACTGTGTGCTGACGATGTTTGCGGTGGCGGGAAACTTTCGTTACAACCTAATAGAATATTTTCACGTAACTCGGATGACATCACTGATTTTTTTTTATCAACTCGGATATTTACAAGCCACGGTTTCGGCCAATGACCATTCTCAAATGAACAAATGTTTGACTAAAAAACTTGATTGCTAAGGCGTGACGTAGTGATAATGACGTAGGTGAAACTATAAATAGTAGTTAGTCGATATTGTACTGCTTGGCTTAAGAAAAAAAAGGAATTGTTAGTATCTTTAATCATGAAAATATGCACTTATTTGAAGTGCATATTTTCAGATACTACTGCCTCAGATTGAGCTGAATCCAATTTATTTAACCCTTTGAGGCACAACCCTTTCCCAATGCTGTAAAAAGGGCAGCCGTTGCTATCGTTAGACTTAACGACCAGCAAGATGGCGGACGATCGAAACATTCATCGCGTGCCACACACCTAGAGACCCTTTATGGACTCAGCTGGCTGTGCCGCACAAAAAGCTGGCTGTGTCAGCTGCGTCAAAAAAGGGTCTCTCGATCTGTGGCACGCGATGCACGTTTCGATCGTCCGCCCTCTTGCTGGTAGTTAAGTCAAGCGATGGCAACGGCTGCCCTTTTTTCAGCATTGGGCCATCTATCCAGCTGTTTTCGTATTCTTCCATTTTTCAGCAGATGTCAGTGCTGTTAAAAAGAATCGTGACCATTTTTTGACGGGAAATGACGTGCTATAAAGTAAAGGATTCTCGGGGAGCTCTGGCACCCGCCACTATTTTTATAGAAATCCAATCTATTCTTCGTGACTGGCAACAACCCAAACGTCAGAATTGGGTGTTCCCAGAGCGGGAACACTGCGCGTTAAAGGGTTAAATTCTTTTTTAAAAAAATCTGATGTGTCCAACACATGACTTCCTTGCACGTCCATTAGATCAAAAATATTTTCGACGCACTTCCTCTAAATTTATTTGTTTGAAAGAGATAAAATATCAATAATAGTAAGGTTTAACGATTTCTAGACAAATATTTCGATATCGCCAAGCTAAGTTCAATTTGAAATATTTTCTTCTGACACTTTATTTGGCGATATTTCACCAAAAGCCGACAAACTTGAGATAGTCTGCGAGATTTTGGGGATAGCCAAAGTAGTCATTGACCACAGACTTTCAATGAATTGAATGCATCCATACACCTCAATGTATTTAAAGTCATTTGGCTCACCCTGTAAATAAATTCTCAGTCGATTGCTGTCAAAAAAGATATGGAAAACAGTTAGATATTACAATAGTTCTAAATACAACAGTTAAAAAATCTACAGGTTAAAGTTTTAGTGTTATACAAAATACGAAATAATTTTTGGCGCCAAATTTGGCGATATTTCGGCGAAACTCGTCAATGTCGACGACATTTGGCGAGATTTTAAGCATGAACCAAACAATGACAGATTATCGCCAAATTTGGCGATATTTCGCCAAAACTCGCCAAGAACGATGACAAATGGCGATACTGTGGGCATGGACCAAATGACTGACTATCGCCAAATTTGGCGATATTTCGCCAAAACTCGCCAAGGTCGAGGACAGACGGCGAGTTTTTGGGCATGTACCAAACAATGACTGTCTACAGTTGTATTATATTGAAGATGTCCATAGACATTAAAGTACTAAAATTCTTTTCGGTGGTCCTGTAAATAAACTCTCCAGTAGATTGGAACCAAAAATCGAGATGCACAACTAGATGTTACAACATTCTTATATATGAAATTTCATAATAGTTTTTGAGATTTGAGAGTTAAATATGCACACACGTACACCAAAAGTCGCCAAGCTTGGCGACTTTTGGCATAGTTCTTGAGGGAGGCACGTGACCGTGGTCGGACCATTACCTAACTTATGTGGTAGGACGGCATTGTGCTTGAAATGGATGAATGCCCCTAAAATTGCCATTGACAGTAATGTATTGGAAATCTTTTGAGTGTTCCTGTAGCAGAACTACAAATGATAAAGACACTTTTTTTAATGGAGAAATTCATTTTCTGACTCTTTATAGCATACATCACTTCTGAGTCGTTTGAAATAGCCCAATACCTCTAAAAAAACGCTTAGATGAATTTCGACCCATAGAGCGTAATGTATTTCGAATCTTATGGGCGGTTCTGTAGATAAACTATCCAGTCGAATGGAACCAAAAGGAGAGGTGCACAACTAGATGTTACAGCAATCCTAAATAAAATCTGATGTGTCCAACACATGACTTCCTTGCACGTCCATTAGATCAAAAATATTTTCGACGCACTTCCTCTAAATTTATTTGTTAGAAAGAGATAAAATATCAATAATAGTAAGGTTTAGCAATTTCTAGCCAAATATTTCGATATCGCCAAGCTCAGTTCAATTTGAAAGATTTCCTTCTGACACTTTATTTGGCGATATTTCACCAAAAGCCGACAAACTTGAGATAGTCAGCGAGATTTTGGGGATAGCCAAAGTAGTCAGTGAGCACAGACCTTCAATAAATTGAATGCATCTATACACCTCAATGTATTCAAAGTCATTTGGCTCACCATGTAAATAAATTCTCAGTCGAATGCTGTCAAAAAAGATATTGAAAACAGTTAGATATTACAATAGTTCTAAATACAAAGTTAAAAAATCTACGGGTTAAAGTTTTAGAGTTATACAAAATAGGAAATAATTTTTGGCGCCAAATTTGGCGATATTTCGGCGAAACTCGTCAATGTCGACGACATTTGGCGAGATTTTAAGCATAAACCAAACAATGACAGATTATCGCCAAATTTGGCGATATTTCGCCAAAACTCGCCAAGAACGATGACAAATGGCGATACTTTGGGCATGGACGAAATGACTGACTATCGCCAAATTTGGCGATATTTGGGCAAAACTCGCCAAGGTCGAGGACAGACGGCGAGATTTTGGGCATGTACCAAACAATGACTGTCTACAGTTGTATTATAATGAAGATGTCCATAGACATTAAGGTACTGAAATTCTTTTCGGTGGTCCTGTAAATAAACTCTCCAGTAGATTGGAACCAAAAATCGAGATGCACAACTAGATGTTACAACATTCTTATATATGAAATTTCATAATAGTTTTTGAGATTTGAGAGTTAAATATGCACACACGTACACCAAAAGTCGCCAAGCTTGGCGACTTTTGGCATAGTTCTTGAGGGAGGCACGTGACCGTGGTCGGACCATTACCTAACTTATGTGGTAGGACGGTATTGTGCTTGAAATGGATGAATGCCCCTAAAATTGCTATTGACCGTAATGTATTGGAAATCTTTTGAGTGTTCCTGTAGCAGAACTATAAATGATAAAGACACTTTTTTTAATAGAGAAATTCATTTTCTAACTCTTTACAGCATATATCACTTCTGAGTCGTTTGAAATAGCCCAATACCTCTAAAAAACGCTTTGATGAATTTCGGCCCATAGAGCGTAATGTATTTCGAATCTTTTGGGCGGTCCTGTAGATAAACTATTCAGTCGAATGGAACCGAAAGGGGAGGTGCACAACTAGATGTTACAACAATCCTAAATATAAAGTTTCAACATTCAACGCCTAACAGTTTTTGAGATATGCGAGTTTAATGAATTTCGGCCCATTGAGTGTAATGTATTTCGAATGTTTTGGGCAGTCCTGTAGATAAACTATCCAGTCGAATGGAACCAAAAGGGGAGGTGCACAACTAGATGTTACAACTATCCAAAATATGAAGTTTCGACATTCTACGCCTAATAGCTTTTGAGTTAGGCGAGTTTAATGAATTTGGGCCCATAGAGCGTAATGTATTTCGAATCTTTTGGGCGGTCCTGTACATAAACTATTCATTCGATTGCCACCAAAAGGGGAGGTGCACAACTAGATCATAGAACAATCCTAAATATCAAATCTCAACATTCTACGACCAATAGTTTTTGAGATATGCGAGTTACATACATACGTACGTACGTACGTACGTACGTACATACGTACGTACGTACATACGTACGTACGTACGTACAGACGGCATGGAAAAACTGGCCACAGTAGACTCGCCACTGGTCAAAATGAGTTGCAGACGCGTTAATAGGATCGTGCATGCTAGCCTACGATGAGATGCATCGAAAAAATTTTTAAAATTCAATTTAGAGGTAGTCAAAATCGGTTTTTATGTCGAAATTTGGCCCCCAAAATTTTTCGGGATCACATTACTTCCTTATACTACGTACAAGGAAGTAAAAACACTACAAAAGGTGCATGATTTTCTAAAAGAACAGCGCCTGGGAAAAAAAAAAAAAAAACAACCTTAACTGTTCCGGACCGTGTTCGCATGAAACTACTTTAACGTCAATCACGACCACG